>VYZU01023192.1:4339-46564 GCA_013401355.1 Ceyx cyanopectus | reverse complement strand
TTTTTTTTTTTTTTTTTGTTTTTTTTTGTTTTTTTTTGTTTGTGTGTGTGTGTTTTTGCACCTTCCCTTCTTTTTAGAGGCCATGCCCCCACTGGAGAACCTAACTGTCTCTGACATTAACCCTTATGGGTTCACAGTGTCGTGGATGGCATCGGAGAATGCCTTTGACAACTTTCTAGTAGTCGTGGTGGATTCTGGCAAGCTGCTGGACCCCCAGGAGTTCCTCCTTATGGGAGCCCAAAGGCAACTGAAGCTTAAAGGCCTTATAACTGGCATTGGCTATGAGATTATGCTTTATGGTATTGCCAAGGGGCACCAAACAAAGCCCCTAAGCACTGTGGCTGTTACAGGTATTTTAATGCGAACAAATTGTTCTCTTCCACCCTTTCTCCCCTGCTTTTCTCCTCACGTGGAAGATGCTTCATGCAATCCATTTGCAAAATGAACCTTGGCTTTTGCATCCTTTTCTGCATCGTGGCTACACATAACTCCTCCTGATTTGTGAGAGGTTCACCAATGAAATTCTGTTCCTTTTAACTTGATGTTTCCTTTTTGTCTTTATGAGGGATCCCGTAGAGACGCATGGCGTGGGTTGAGGGGTGAAAGTTTCTGGTGTGGTTGTGCAGGTACTTCTAACCAAAATCTTTAAGACAACTGGTCGCATGTGGGAGCTCGTCTTGTTAACAGCTTCTGGGCACATCAGTGTTCTCCAACTCGCCAACTGGCTGGACCTTCAGGAAGAGTCATGGATTTCTTGTCTCTTTTCTTTCACTCTCTGTGTGGATTCCACCCACAGATCATCAAGTGCTGTCACTGCCACCCATATAGTTGGCATCTCTCTCCAGAAAGCCTTAGCTTGTGTTTTCAACCTCATCAGAGCTGCTGTTCTCCAGCAGCACCTGAGCTTTCTTGAAAAATCATTGCAGACTGATTCTCTAGCCCCAGAACCATCAAGTCTCATCTGCATGTTGCTGACTATGCAGCAGTAAAGCTGAGAGCTCCCTGACTGGAGGCTCACAAGAAAACAAATAGGAACATCTTTCTGTGGAAGGAAGAAGTGCCTTGGAGACGCTCTAAGATAGTAACTGCTCCAGTAGAATTTCCCTAGGTAATGATGCCTGACCATACTGAGCTAAAGAAATTTCACAGGTAATTAATAACTTGCAGCTCCTGGGCTCCTCTTGAATGGATTCTTTCAGTAAAGACAGTAGGTCTTGCAGTTGGATTTGAGTGTGCTCTTTAAGGGACATGAATTTTCATGATTCCCCTTTGCTGGTTCAGCATTTGTTTCATATCTAAGTAATGGATTCATCTGATCAGAAGCATCACAGATGCCAGAAGTGCATGAAATAAGGGGTTTGCATGAAGAAAACAACTCTTTGAAATGGCTTGTGTTGTTCTCCTAACAGAGAGAGACCTGTCAGCATTACAGGCATGCCTGCAGTCCTGTAACAAGAGCTTGTTTTTATTGGACATGAAGGTTTCCCATAGGTAGCAAGGGAGAAATGCACATGAAACCTACTCCTAGCATGTGTAACTTTGCATGTCAGAGGCAAATGGTGTCTGTCCATGCAGTGGATTTGCTATTAAAGAGTGAAAGTTTGAATGGGCCTGCACACACTCACATGTATCTTCTTTGGTATGTGTTATAATGCTAATATTATCTTTTTTTTTAATAATTTTTTTTTTTCAATAGCTGGCAGATTGTTTCCCTTTCTTTGAACTGTGGTTGGATTCTTGCAGTGTGCTATGTCCAGACCTCAGGCAGGTCTCCAATGAACTGATTACAAACCATTTCTTTTCCCCATTGCTATCTTCTCCTTTTTTTTAGAAGCAGAACCCGAGGTCGACAACCTTCTGGTTTCAGATGCTACTCCAGATGGCTTCCGTCTGTCCTGGACTGCAGATGAGGGGGTTTTCGACAGTTTTGTTCTAAAAATCAGGGACACCAGAAGGAAATCTGATCCCCTGGAGCTAATAGTACCTGGCCATGAGCGTACCCAGGATATAACAGGGCTGAAAGAGGGTACTGAATATGAAATTGAGCTCTATGGACTTAGCAGTGGACGCCGTTCCCAACCCGTAAATGCAGTAGCAACCACAGGTATTGTTTTCACAGCAGCAAGGTGTGATGTCTTCCTGCCTCTTTCTTTCAGCATCTCTCCTTTTCCAAGCCAGTTTGAGCTGTCACTGAGGTGTTTGAACTGTCTTCTGCATGTCCCTTATCCAAGTGACTGGGTCAGTGGGGTGTAGTTGGTTACAGTCATCTCTGATTCCTTAGCATCATCACTGCGTGTTTAATAGGGGTGTGTTTAATTGATTTAATGATCTGGAATTAGGCAGCAGAGTTTAGCAGTGAAAGCACTGGTTTTGAAAGCCAAGAAATATAGTGGCTGTATCAGCCTTTTGCTGTGATTCCCTGGGAGTAATTACACATCACCACGCCACAACAATTTACCTCCCTGCAACAGAGGTATGACAGAATGACTTTCCTAGAGCTATTGAGAAGTTTATTTATGGTTTGATCAGCAAAGGACTAAGCACCATTAATTTAGACTGATTTTACCAGGAGTAACATGTGCTCAATAATTCAAAATAGAGTTTCTTGCAAAATCAAAACTCTGCACTCCCTCAGCAGAAATTGCTTCATATTCTCAGTCTTGCATGTCAAAAATTTTGTTAATTAGTTTAGTCACTAACCCAGGTGAAATCATCCATAAGAAACCACGCAGGTATGACTGCAAATTCCTGCCCTTTTGGTTTAAAAACACCTAGGAGTTAATCCTCAACTGCAGCAATTCCACAAAGCTGGAGTTCTTGCCTTTCATAGTTTCCCTCTAAGGAAGAAACAGTGTAAACATAACTGCAAATGTCTGCTCTCTCAAGTTAGCCTAAACCTATACATGCTTCTGAAAAATCTCCACAAGTACAGAGCCTCATTTTCTCAGTGCCAGGGAGAATGAGGAAGTTTTTGCTATTAGCAGCTGGAATATTTTTTCTTATACTATTTTCCAATGAACATGAACAAATAGTCAAGTAAAATGTTTTCAAGGCTTAGACTGAATTCCTGAGATTAATTTAAACAAACAAACAAACAGAGATTTCTAATCCAAAGCATTTCATTTTGTCACTTTGGAATGAAGCTTTTAATTTTTTTCCATCAAAACTATGGTTTCATTTTGAAACATATTTAAATATCAAGCAAATGAAGGCATTTCCCGTGACTCAAATTCCCTCTTTTAAAAATTTTGAGCTTGCTGATACGAAAACATAGTAATTTTGGAATCAGTCTGGGAGGAGGGGAACAAAAGGTGAATGCAGTGTATGAAGAAGGCAGAAATTCACAGAAGAGGCTTTTGCTCAACTGTAGCAGTGCACTGCAGACCACACAGAAACCCAGCACTGAACAGCCTCTCCTGAAAGGCATGGCCCCATCATTCACCCTAATGCCTGGGGTGCCACTTGTTAGCATGGAAGGGCACAGTTCTGACCAGCTCTTCTGGCTGCCCTCCCATCCCTTGTGTAAACAGCAAGGACATATATACACTCTCCCAGACACTTACATGAAGCAGAACATGCATCCATCACTAGCCAGTATTCCCTCAGCTCATGGAGCTTCACTCGTCATGGAGAGGGATGTTTGAAGTGCTTGTTAGCAGCAGATCCCAGGATATTTATGGGAAACCACCAAGAGTTATCATTTTCCTCGTGACTGCATCCTTGCTCAGCTCTTTCAGGGAGATTTAGCACATGTCAACTCCTGAAGCCTGTAGCCCAAAAGATGTTTGTCAGATGTAAATAGCCCATGGATAATTGATAATAGAGCTGGAGCCACAAAAATCCAGCTAAATAATCCAGACTGCAGGTTACACTGCATTGGGCAGCTGGGCCACTGAGGCATCTAACTGATTTCTTTTTTAGGAGTTGATTATTGTACAAACATAAGTATATTTATAGCATTTCCAGTCTGGTTGCAAGGAAATATTTCTACCCCTGAAGGGGGAGCTCAGACAGGCTTACATTCAGCCTTACTTCTGGCCTGTGAACAAGTTACAAGTGGGCAAGGACTAAATTAGCTAGAAAGTCTTCAGCTTTAGTAGAGGAGATAAAAGAGTTGGAACAAAGCTAGGAAACAGGCCAGCAAACCTGAACCAAACACCACCATGGAAATTAATCCAGATTAAGAACCCTTCTATGTGTTTATCACTCACCCTTCTGCCTTACCTGGGTACATAGCCTTGCTTACACCAGTGCAGACTTCAGGGATCAGGACCTGCTGGTGTAACTGGTGCTGTTGAGGGAGTCTGATTTGAGCTTTGCCAGCAAATCCTCCCTGAGGGTCTGTACAGCAAACTCTCCCATCCCCTATGAGGAAGGGTTGAGAAAGATCTTGCAGTGTTCACCTTTTGCTCCTTGTCCTTCTCAGTGGTTTCCTTCTTTCTCTTTTAAGAAGTCAGTGAGGCAGTTGATCTAGGGACAGCCATGGGGTTTGGATGTGGAAAGGATAAGTAGGGCAGACCTGGCATTTGCCTCTTCTCCCTGTAGCTTGTGTTGGTCCTGCAGCTGGCAACTGAGTCAACCTCCCTTGCTCCCATTGCCCCAGGAGTGGGGTGTGAGACCACTGGGCATGGGAGTTGGCAAGAAAGTCTTGTCTTCCCACACCCAACACGTGTTGTTCCTCCTCCATTCTTTACTCCTATGTACAAGTAGCAGCAATAGTTTTCCCCCAGGCCTGCTGCTGATAGTGTTGTTAAAAGGTTCCCCTCTGGGATGATGATGGTACCCACTCTCCCTTCCCTCTGCTGTTTTACCCTCAGCCATTCTGCTGCAACAGAAAACATCCATTGTAACATCACTGCAGGGCAGCATTCTGCAGGTCTGCAGTGGCTGAGCAAGTTGGCACCAGGGGGTTTCTCCAGTGCTGCTGTCACAGGGACAGTCAGTGTGATGTCTGTTCAGGGTCAGTTCATCCCTTGCCACAACACAGCTGGGTGCCACTTAACATCCATGGTAGGAAGCATGGGGCTCATGCTGCTGTTTTCCTCCTCTTCTAATGGTGTTCTGCCACATCATGACAGCATCTTTCATCTGCAAGGCTCACAGAACACTTCACATGCTCTTTAGGCATGTTAAATGCAGCCTGATGCTTCCTTGTTGCTTAGGAGAAGAAAGCCAATGAACATATTCCTATAGGGTGTTAGTAATGAAAGAACATTTTCTGGCAAAGAAAAGAAAATCCCCAAAGAGTAGCAGCTCCTCAGGTATTAAGGGTGCTTGAGCAACCTCCCAGAAAACTTCTCCCTCTTGCACACAGCTGATGGGGAATGGTGCTGAAGGATAATGCTGGTGACCTGTATATGTCCAACCGATGAACTCGGGGGTTTTATGAGTGACCAGACAGAAGCACAATGGCCATTTTTTATGCTTAATTATTTCTGGCTTTCAGGTAGCTCAAGAAGATGGTTTAATTTGCTCCTTTTTCATTTCCCTGTGCTCAAAGGTACCATTTCCTTACATCTCTGGGACTTGTTCCAGGACTGATTCCAGTTCCATAACTTCAATGGTCCATTATACTTTTTATTTGCCAGGTTTGCTGGGAGCAGAAAGTAGCTGCAGTTGGGGTACTTGGGGATGTGGAACTCCCACATAGTCAAGGCTCTTTTTACTATTGGTTGTTGTGCAGTTCACCTGATAAAGAAAACAAGTGTGAAGCCTGTGGAAGTGTGAACAGCAGAGTTTTAAGTGGGATGAATTGGGTACTTTTTTCTCAGAAAGGCTGGAATTCCCCGTGTGTATGAAAACCAAGTGCTGCTTTGGTCATCACTTACACTTTTCACCAGTCAGAAAGGGCAGTATGTAAAGTGTGAAGCCACATCAGTGTGATTTCCACTTTTCTTGATGCTATTCTGTTTCAGTACCTAAATCAGTGGTGACTTTGAGTGCTGTGTAGCTTTATTAACCCCACTTTGCTTTCTTCATTTATCTTCAGTTCTTTTCTTTCCTTTCTTTGTTTTTACCATGTGAGCAAACCCTACAAACTCAACATGTCTAGTGAGCTCCAGAGAAATAATTTACGTTTCTCTTGAGAGTTGGGTTGTTTTTCTTTCCTTGCCTTTCAGTTGATGGAGTGCATTGCTGCTAGAGCTTTGGGGACACATGGAACAAACAGCCCTCTGACTTCTTTCCCGCAGACACGTTCTTTCCAAGCTATTTCAAGCAGTCAGTTTTTTTTTTCCTCCCCTTGCCCCCCTTCCCCTGCCCTTAGCCTGTCTCCACAGCTGATGTTTGGTATCTCTCCTCCCTGTGCTAATGGCCTACTCTGTGTGGGCTGTTTGTTTTCTTAACACTGTGTCAGGGTTGTTTTGGTTACAGTCAAAAAAGGAAATTGGAAGTGAGATGCTCAATCTAAACTTTGAAGTGGTCTCTTTACCATGTCTTTCCAGAAGTCCTTTCCATGCTTGTTTTGCAGTAGCTTAATTAAGCCTTAAACTGAAATGTTTCAGATACGTGTTCCAGGAACTCAGTCTTGGGTCATTTGGGCAAAATTTGGGCGTTGTTTGCCCAGCTTAGTGACTTAATTTATATGGCAAATGTGGTGCTGCTTTGTATGACAAAGAGCTGCAGTGGAACCTCAAATGCCAAGTACTGGTTGTACTTTGGTGTCATCTGGACGGATGTGCTTGGGTGTACCTAAGAAAAATCATGACCTCAGATACAGATTCTAAGAAAATAATGTTGTTGGTTCTAGTCTGAAGCCACCAGAAGTTACAGTCAGTCAGTGCTTGACAGGATGGATCCTTGATGAACTATGTACCTGAGTCCAGGTCTGTTTCAGCATCTTACAGTAGAAATTTCATGCTCTGGAAGACATCTCTCTACAGGCTGCCATTGCTATGTGTCACAGAAGGGACTCTGAGACTCAACCGAAAGTCTCAAGGTCATTCAAGTGAAACTCAGCTAGAAAAAAAATATAAATACAATGATTTCTGGGTACCAGAATGACATTGTTGTACGTGTTCCTCCATACTTCTCTGTAACACTGAAATCTGTTCCTTTTACACACAGGACATGTAAAGAGAAGTATGGAGTATTTTTAAACTACATGCTACTGTAACATTGCTAAAAAAGGAAAATTTGAACCCAGTAGATTGTTGCAGAGCATGTTATAAACCCATTCACTGTTGGGAGCTCCCCACGTGGGTGCTGTTTAGAACAGAATATTGTGACAGCAGCAGCTCTTGGGCTAGAGGGGTAAAACAAACCAGTGCAGCAGCACTAAGGACTCAAACCCAAATGATTTACCTATGCTTTCTGCATTGTGTGTTTGTTCTCTATTGTCCCTGACAGTTGTTGGATCTCCCAAGGGAATTTCCTTCTCTGACATCACAGAAAACTCTGCCACAGTCAGCTGGACTCCCCCCCGCAGCCGGGTGGAGAGCTACCGCATCTCCTACGTCCCTGTCACGGGAGGTGAGTGACTAGGGGGGGGGGGGGGGGGGGGAGGAGGTGAAAGGGAGAGTAGAAGGGGTTTGTTGTGCTGATCCCCATATCTCCAGGCATCTCAGTGATGATCTTACACAGAACAGCTCTTTTTTTTCTTCAAACTGCTGAGGAAAGTGGGTGTGCACAGATGGTGCCAGCAGCCAACCTCTGTCTGAAGTGTCCCACGTCGTGTGGACCAGACTTGTGAGGGAGCTCAGAGCTGGCTGCTGGGTGGTTGTACCCCTAATAGGGCCATGGTCGTAAGAATCTCTGTTCCCACTGAGCCTGTTGAGTAAGGATTTATTTCTAGACTGTCTCCTTATTTTTAAGCACTTCATGAGTGAAGCATATTTGAAGAGATGGCCTTTGGAAATAATTATTATAATCTGTGGATATAATAGTTTCATAAGGCAGTGATTTTTCTTAGTACTCCCCAGTGTTATTTCATTCTATCCATTATATCTCTGGTTTGGTGTTCAGCTTAAAAAAGTTCTATACTTAGCATACTTGAGGACATTTCTGAAAGGAAATTTAAAGAACAAACACTTGCAGATATCAGGACCATAAAAGACATGTTGTTGACGGAGACAAGTAAAGATAGTGGCCTTTAGACAATACAGTAGATAAGCACATATACAACTTCAAATATATTGTGATTAAAAGATATTAAATATATTGTGATCCAACTGAAATGGAACAATCCATAGTCACAGTTAGGCACTTATTTACATTTTTTCCTGGAATAAACCCAAAATTTGAATATAAAGTGTCCCATGTCCTCACCCACACGTGCAGCACCTGTTAGAATAATATAGATTGGATATTTATACTAAATGAGATGGATGAAGAAGAAACTTCCAGTCCTGACCAGAAACAAAGCAGAGCTAAACTGCAAGTCCTGTCCTCACAGGTGTATGACCTTCCATGCAGAGTGTTTTCACCTTACATCTCATTTGTAAAATTTTCAATTTTATTAAAAAATTTAAATTCTATTTAAAAATTTTATGTAAAGCAAAAAAAAATTCTTCTGAGGAGAAAAAATATTTTATTCTTACTGCTGGCATACCATAGGCTTGAATACAAACTGATATCTTAGATTTAGGTGTCATGGCAGCAATATTTTTTCCTAAAGCTGCCCTTCAATGTAGCTAACTGGGGTAAATTCACTTCCTCTTGTACTAGTACATCCATGCTGATCATAACTGGAAACACATCTTCCAAGATTTTACTGGAATATTGTGTCACTGATCTCTTGGCATTTGACTTCATCCTAGGTACTCCAAATGTAGTTACAGTCGATGGGAGCAAGACCAGGACCAAACTGGTGAAGTTAGTCCCAGGTGTACACTACAATGTCAGCATCATCTCTGTCAAAGGCTTTGAAGAAAGTGAACCTGTCTCTGACATTCTGAAAACAGGTAATATACACAGGGGAAATAGCAGGTCTTCAAATGCTGTCTGGTCTGTGGGAAAGCCTCAGGACTGGAGCTGAAGACCCACTGAGATCCCAGTTTTGCTGTCCACACAAATTGTAGCAAGTGTTTTTTCCCCACTCTTCCCTTGTGTCTTTGCATTTTGGGTGAGCGTAGAACTTGTAAGTTTGATCAGGCTCCTGTTTGTTAAATTCTGAACCAACTTGCAGTGAGACAGAGACAGTTCATGTATTTACAGTCCTAATGCATCAGAAAAAAATCCCCTAAGTTTAGGTAATACCATTTTACAGATGAGGGAGCAAAGGTTCAGCTCTGCCAAGCAGTTTAGACCAGGTTCTGTGATAGACTCAAACTCCACATCTCCCAGGTTCCAGATTGCCTCTTTCTCTCCTGGTTTTTCTTCAATACAACTTTAAATATCCCTGCAGGAATTGCTCCTGCTGACCCCATCCTGCATTGTCCTTCATTCATTCTTTTTTGGGGGGGCTGACAAGTATTCAGAGAACAGAGGCAAGGAATGAGGTGATGATTATTGGATAACAACATGAAATTTCTAGCTCATTTCAGCTCTGCTGGAGGCAAATATCTATCCAATTCAGGGAGAGCATAAAACTATGTGCAAGACAAAGTCCTGTGAAGAATCAAGGCATGATGTGTGGAGATTTGGAGTGATTGGCTGGCTTTTTGATTGGTTTATTTTTAAACATTGAAGCTGGTGGAAGGCCACAGTGGCTATCAGTTCCCAGAGCATTAGTTATTTACATTAGTTATTTTTCCCAGCTCTTGTCTCCTGAGTTTGTTCCAAAAACCAGTCAGGATTTGAGGGTGTTGAGAGGAATCTGTCAAGTCTGACAGAGCTGTTAGGATAGATGATATCAAAACTGATCTGAGAACATAGTTATGTTTGTTCCCAATGTTTAATCTTTCCCTCTTTGACCTCCCTTTCCAGTGGTGGCATTTGATGTCTCGTTATAAGCACTGACGTCTTCTCTGCAGAGCTCCTCTATTCCAAAGGGGATCATAAAAGCTTCATCAAGCAGCAGTGTTTGTCCATTTTATACCATGTATTTATAACAGAGCTGAGAATGTTTGTCAAGCTCCTTCAATCTTTGATTTTCTTTCTTTCAGCTCTGGACAGCCCGTCAGGTCTAGTAGTGGTGAACATCACAGACTCTGAGGCTCTGGCAACCTGGCAGCCAGCAATTGCTGCTGTGGATAATTACGTTGTTTCCTATGGTTCTGAGGATGGTAAGAAGAATTGATGATGGGTCAGGGAGCTGACAGTGTCACAGCTCTTGAGAGATGCTCAGAGAAGGGTGCAGCAGTGTGGCTGCAGGATGGGGGTGAGGGTGAGGGGTGTTACTTGAAGGCGATGCCTCGCTGGAAGCAATTTAAAAATGATCCTTTTTAGTTAAACATTCTGGATTCAGACATGAACAGAGAGAACTGGGCTTCTGAAAAGATGGTGTTATAATTCCTGTGAACACTAGAGAGTGCTAATACTTTTAGATAAAGGGCTAGTGTTAATTCGGATCAGCATAGGTGTAAGCACAGATGGGCTCTGGGCTTTTACTGTTTTGCTCCTTCTAGTAAAAGGGATATCACAGAGTGGAGCTTGGAGTCGAGTATTTCATGACATATCTGAATAATATTGGGACCTGTTCTCTCCTGTGTTTCCCCCCTAGACCCAGAGGTGACTCAGCTGGTATCAGGGAACACAGTGGAGTACGACCTGAAGGGCCTTCGACCTGCCACCCAGTACAGGCTGAGTGTCCACGCGCTGAAGGACGCGCAGCAGAGCGAGACCCTCTCCACACAGTTTACTACAGGTGCTGTGTCCCTCACCCAAAACCCCCCTCTGGGGGCTGATATTGGGGTGTCAATGCTGAAGGTATCAAGTTTGTTTCATACTTAGGGCTTTCCATTACATCAATGAAATGATGGGTGTTTCTTGTTTTCCTGAGTGTTGCTTGACTTGTTCCAGGGTATTAACTGGAATAGGAAGAGCTGAGCCATAGAGGTTCAGTGTTACAGTGGAGAAGGGAACCTGTAGCCAGACTAAGTATGAGAAGTTTTCCTATTCAAAAGAGATGTGATTGAAACCGAACTTTTTCTTCCTGGGAGTATGTAAATGCTGTTCCACCACCTTCTGTGAAATAAAGAAAGGCACAATTTTGTTTGAAAAAAACAATTTGATGCAACTACTTAGAAACTTGGATAAAATAATTACCTGCATTTTAAGCTTTCAATTTCAGATTTCTGGGAAAAGATGTTTGCTTTTTTGGCCTGTTTTACTACACTGCCCATAACTGTGTAATAAGCTCCATATAGGCTTGATTGTAATTAATCTGTTGTCTTCTTCAGGAATGGATGCTCCAAGGGATTTAAGTGCCACTGAGGTTCAGTCAGAAACAGCTGTGATAACTTGGAGGCCTCCCCGTGCTCCTGTCACTGGATATCTCCTGATCTACGAGTCCATTGATGGCAGAGTCAAGGTAGAGCACTAGTAACCAAACCAGAAGAACTATGCCTCAAATGTGGCAGTAGAGATACTCTGAAGCATCCAGCAGTGAAACACAATCATCTGCCTTAAGTTAAACATGATAAAACACTTAAGTACCTTTTTCAGTGCTGGCTCCAACCCAAATGCATTTAAAACCTGCATAAGTACTTTCCTGTATTGTATCCTGAAACAGAAGCTCAATCACAGCCTGAGTTTTGCCATCATCTCCACAATATTGATAAAAGCACAGGCAACCATTTTCCCCTCATTTCAAACCTGTATTGTGGGATAAACTCACACACCTCAAAGAATGGGATTCTTCTTTCTACACTCATGAGAATCCATCCCTGTGCCAGTGGGGCACAGTGTCTAAGGCAGGATGAATTGCCTTTGAACATGCCTCTTGCTCTCCACTAATGTGACTGTGCTTCTACATAACCAGATTACTCCAGGTGCTTAAATATGAATGAGGCAAATCCCAGCAAAAATGACAGATAAGTTTGGATTCCCAGCCTGGTACATCAGAAAGGATTCTGATTTTCAAGTATGCAAATTCTCTAAGCATACTGCATAGCAGTGCTTAAAAGTGACAGAAAAAGAATCTTTTGGAGGCTCAAGTGTGACATTTCCTTGTCCTAAAGAGTGATTCTTCTCAATTTTTTATGAGTTTTAAAGAGACACCTACACAATGTATATGTTTAAGGCATGTAAACATTTAAGTTTAAGCCACAGGGCTTATATGTTATGATGGTAAACATTAATTTCCAGACAACTTTTCTTGAACTTATCTTGATTAAAATATTAGAGAAATAGAAGTTTAGTATTAAATAATTTAGATGGTTAAAAATTCCATAAATAATTACCATAAAAAATAAGATGACAAACTAAAATATGTATCAGTTCTGGTCTGATTTTCTCACTGAGCTTCCCCTGTATTGTTTCTCCTCTCCTTAGGAAGTCATCCTAAACCCCGAGACAACTTCCTACAGCGTGCCAGAGCTGAGCCCTTCCACCCAGTACACAGTGAAACTCCAGGCTCTGAACAGATCCCTGAAGAGCAGAACAATCCAGACAATTTTCACCACAAGTAAGGACTTTACAGCACATACACAGCTGGAATAACAATACAAGTTACAAACAGTCACAGACCTCAGAGAAGATTTTTAATCCAATTGCCAGTATGTGCTTCATTTGCTGGTGGTGTCAGTGCTGAAGTGCCTGTTCCCCCCCAGTTGTAGTGTCATCTGCTTTCCCCAGCCTGGCAGGATGAAATTCTTTTCTTTATATCCATCCACATCATCTCTGATGAAACATCCTGCATTTCCCATGTAAAATATCCAAAGGAATATTACTTTTTAAAATCCAAACTGACACCCCAATTTACCTCTCTGTGATGCATAGCAAGCTGTTAAATCAGTATTTTAAGTTGAAATAGAACAAACCACACACCCACAGAGATCGGTTCAGTGGTTCAAGGAGATGATTTTCTGGGCAGGTTTTTTTTCTCCTTTTTCTTGAGATTGATTTCCCAAAGTCACTTGGCATGTCTGTTCCAGCACTAACAGGATAGCTCTCCAGTGAGCTGAATGCAAGAATAATTTGGGTTCTCTGAAGGTCACTTCACAGCCGACATAAAAAAAACCCAACACTGTTGTTCAGTATTATCTGGGAAACCTTGCCTGTCATTTGTCTCACTTTTCATGGTTTCCAGCCTTTCAGACTCAGCAGGACCTTCAGCAGTTTCCATTCTCCTTCTGCCACTTGTACCACCTTCAGCCCAAGGACTCATAGAAGTGCTAATAGAAGTCACACAGCTCTGAGTCTGCTCAGAGTCCCTCCTTGTGTAGGGCAGGATGAACTCCACTAACAGGAGAATATCCACAGCCAGAATTAGGTGAAGAATTAAATCTGGGAGTATTCAAGTGACTTTTGGCAAATTGATTGTATGGAGGGATTGATTGGATGCCTTTGCCCCTACAAACACAGGGTTGGCCTCTTTCAGTCAGATGTTTAATCTTGGCCTTAAGTCTCAGCATACATTCCTGTGCTCTTTAGTGAGAGGGAAACACTGAACTAACTCTCTGCAAAGAGCCACTTTGCTCCAAATCCCAAAGGTGATGCAAATTCCCTACTTGTGAGGCACAGGCAGGGACTTGAAACACACTGGAAAGGGAGCAACAGACACTCTGTGAGCAGTCATGGTTAAAAACTCCTAGAACATCACTTAATTAGACCATTGGTCAAAATGTTAATGGGCTAAGTGATTTAAAAAGGAATTAAGAAAGCTTTTGAGGAGGCTTAGAAAGTGTTTTGACTTCAGGGATGCTATTATCTTGATGTCAGAAAGAAATGCTTAATGACTTGTCCCCATACTTTCAACTGATATTGTTTGGTTTTTTAGAAGGCCAGTTTTATGCCATGTTTAATATTGTACCTGCTAGAAAAATATTCCAAATTTAGTTATATTTGGTTGTTG
Source organism: Ceyx cyanopectus (assembly GCA_013401355.1). Classification (NCBI taxonomy): domain Eukaryota; kingdom Metazoa; phylum Chordata; class Aves; order Coraciiformes; family Alcedinidae; genus Ceyx; species Ceyx cyanopectus. The sequence goes on along the minus strand of VYZU01023192.1, from coordinate 32,670 downwards.
TCCTGTCTTTGTATTTCCCCCTCCCTTTTCTGTCACATAATCAGCAAATGGTACATTTGTTTTTACCCAAAGGTTGCTGTAACACAGCTCCTGCCATTTAATATTTAGCTGGAAGATGCACTCCCATCGTAGGGGGGAGTAGTTATCTGGCATTTACAGCACTTCCAGAAGCATAGCCAGGTGTGAAAAAGCAAATTCAAAAGCAAAAATACATCATCTGCTGCTTACTGTGAATCTTGTAATTGCTGTCCTAATGACAGCCCATTCCTGGGCACTCTGACAGTGCCCTTGCCCCACGGCAGACTTCAGGAGTCATCTCCATTCAGCCAGTTCCTTGTAATAGCTGCTTTTTCAAGCACTCCTTTATCTTTTTGTGTCTTCTGCAGCTGGTCTTCTCTATCCCTACCCTAAAGACTGCTCCCAGGCTCTCCTGAATGGAGAATCCACCTCTGGGCTCTACACAATTTACCTGAATGGGGACAAGGCTGAGCCTCTGCAAGTCTTCTGTGACATGGGCGAGGACGGGGGCGGATGGATTGTGAGTAAGAGGGAGAGGGTCCCCCCCCACCCTCCTGGGCACCTGCCTGTGCTAAGAGCAGGGATAGCAGATCACATCCCTGCTTATCTGTGACATCCCTCTTCATGCTCAGTTATCAGAGCAGGGCTGACTTGTCTGTAAATTTGAGGAATTTTATCTCAGGTAGGACGCCCAGGTGCCTAGAACAAGGTTACCATCCCTTTTCTGTAGCTGGAGGATAAAGGGGGTGCTATGAAGGCTGGGTCACCAAAGGGTGTGATTTCAGCACCTAGGGAAAGTGCTGATCTCTCTCCACTAAAACAACCATGTCAGATCATATACATATCTTCTAAATTCTAATTAGTTGAGGGGAGGGTGGACTGACTCTATTTCAATGAGAAAGTGAAGTAGGTTAAAGCACAGGCTGCAGAAAAGCATTTGTTCAGCAGCCATGTGGCATGGTGACCAGCCAGACTTGCCAGTCTGTTATCCAAGGAACACATCCCACTCAAACAATAAATAAATGACAATAAAAATGTCTCTGTACTGACATCCTCAAATCTGAACATGCCAGAGGCACCAGGGCACAGAAAGGAAGAAGGACCTGGAGAAATTAATAGCCAGAAGACAAGGGGATGTAGAAAGTCATGGCTGAGAAACACAGAACAGCAAGGGACTGTCAGAGAAAACAGAGCAGGAACTAAAACACCACATCATGCTGTGGAGCCTGGGAACCCAACAGAGAAACTAGAGACTTGAAGAAGTCAGGGAGTGTTCAACAGTCTTGGTACAATTCAGTAATTGCAGTGAGACTACTGCTTTGGGTGGTAGGAGCAGGAGAGCTGAGGTGGTGCTGAGAAGTTGTGTAGTCTCCTCTACTTAGAGATTCAGAGGGAGATTCAGAACCGCCCTGGACCCCCTTCTCTGGGTGACCTTCCTTTAGCAAAGGGGGTTGGATGAGATGATCTCCAGAGGTTCCTTCCAATCCCAGTGTTCTGTGATTCCAAGCAGCAGTACCAAGCTCTGTGTTCATGAAGCCATGTTGCTACTGCCCTTTCTGTCACAGGCTGCTGCTGACACCTCTTGCTTGCAATGGTTGTAGGTGTTCCTGAGGCGTCAGAATGGGAAGGAAGATTTCTACAAGAACTGGAAGACTTATGTGGCTGGTTTTGGAGATCCTAAGGATGAATTCTGGATAGGTAGGTGGCAGGAATTTGTCTTTTTTTAAAAAAGAAAACACAAACACATCCCAGAAGACAAGGAGTCACTTTGAAGTCTCCTTGGCAAGAGTATTTGTAAAGGAGAACATAGTCTGGAGGCTGGGGACAGATGTTTGCCAGGTCCAGGTCAGTCCCTCCTGTTGCACTTCACAGATGTCATGCTTCTTGGGTCACCCAGCATACCAAACCAGTGCTTACTGGTGCTCTATAAGTCAGAAGGTAACCTAGGAATTAACTGCAAACCTTCCCATGTTCCTAAGACACCCCCAACAACAAAAGCATGTGACTCAAAGAGGCAGAGTGTGGAAAATAGAAGGTAAAAGCAAATTTTCAAAGGTGGTGCTACTTGAGTGTACATGAAAGACATTCATGATCTCACAGCACATCTTTAATTGCTTTTCCCAAAGGGGTACCTGCTACTGTAATTGAAGGGGTTTCTCAGCCAGTCTGGTTTTATCTACCTGTCTTTGTGCTGACAAAACCAGCTGAGCTGTCTCCCTGTCCTCACCCCTCTGCATGCCCTGCTGCAGCCATGCAGGCTGCCACGGTCCCTTCTCTCTGTGGCAGAGAAACAACCATGGGGAGACCAAACAAATTGTTCATTTATGTCCACAGGGCTGGAGAACCTCCACAAAATCACTTCCCAGGGCCAGTATGAGCTGCGTGTGGACCTGCAGGACAGGGGTGAAACTGCTTACGCTGTCTACGACAGGTTCAGCGTCGGCGACGCCAAGAGCAGGTACCGCCTCAGAGTGGATGGCTACAGTGGCACAGCAGGTGAGATCAAAGATGCCTTTTATCTTTTTTTTTTTCTCCTTCTGATTTGTAATTTGCTCCCAGTTGGCTCAAGGCAATCGCCTGGATGTTGCAGATCAGCATCACAGCAGGTTCTTGTCTGTCAGGTGTTTGAAAATATGAATATATCAATATATTTTATGGTTCCGTTTTAAAACCTCCACTTTAAGTGCTGCATTTTATGGCGTGCTTATGAGAGACTATAAACAAGTATATTAACCAGCTGTATATCTCAATTGGCCAGTGCTTGGCTGTCATTTATAGAGCTAATAATGACTTGGCACAGCCTCATCTCTTGTTAGTGGAATAAGTAGCAAAGTCCTGCTATAACATTTGTCATTTTGCTGAACAAATCACCTGCCTTTTGAAATCAGCCTGGGTCAAACCCTGTAGCCCTTAATGAGTCCTCTTCAGGGCTTTGAAGGATTAAGAAATGAATCCTGCTCCATGAGATGTCTTAAAAGGATGCAATTCATTATTCTAGGTGTATGAAACAGACCACAGATTGTGTATATGGACTCTGCCCTGTGAACATCACATGAACTTTATGCACAGCCTGTAGGGATAGAGGTAAAGGACATGCAGCAGTAGAAGAATTAAGGTCTATTTAAGATAAAGATGCTGGTGCAGAGCAGTAGTAGCTGCTGCAGCTGGTAGGAACTAATCTACTACTTGCTCTTCCTAAGCATTTGGGTCTAAGATTAAAGGATGGAGCAACACAAATGCTAAGGCATGAAAGTGACCCTCCAATCCTGGGTTCAGTTCTGAGCTCCTCACTCCACCTGGAAAAATATTTTGCATTCAGTAACAACAAAAATCATGTACTTCCTTCTGTGTTAAAACAAATCAATTTCTCAAAACGTACCCAGGCTTTACAGGCAGCACATGGCTCAGCCCAACCATTTTCTGCATCTGGTCACCCTTGTGTAATCAAAACTAGGTGAACCACTGACCTTACTTCTCTTGTCTCTCCTGTCCAGGTGACTCCATGACCTACCATAATGGAAGGTCCTTCTCCACCTTTGACAAGGACAATGACTCTGCCATCACCAACTGTGCTTTGTCATACAAGGGTGCCTTCTGGTACAAGAACTGTCACCGAGTCAATCTGATGGGCAGATATGGTGACAACAGCCACAGTCAGGTGAGCTTGGTGTTTGAAGGCTTCCATGGTGCATGAGACAGAAGGGGAGTTGTGATTATGGATTTGTCTGGTGGTTCAGCTGGCCAGACATCAGAGCATCAAACAGAGCCACTCTCCAGACCAAAAGGTGATAGGGAGGGATACAGTTGTTTCTCACACAACAAGAATTTCATATCAGGTGGTGAAATATTGCTGGTTTTGTATGATTTTCTATGGGAACATCCCAAGTGTGCAGGGAACAATTATAGTTTCCAACATATGAAACAAAATGTTCTTCCTGCCATGAAAGCCAGGCAGAGAGTGACAGCTCTGGGTCATTGTTGGGATGGGTTGTGTGTGCCAGTGCCCAGAGCCCTGTGCCCAGAGCCCCTCTGCTGGGCTGTGCCTCTGCTCTCAAGTGAGAAATCAACCTCAACCTAAATGAGAGCACTAAAAGCTGACGATGGAAGAAGGGAATGTGTGATCTGCCATGTTTCATCTTCCTCTTTGCAGGGTGTGAACTGGTTCCACTGGAAAGGCCACGAGTACTCCATCCAGTTTGCAGAGATGAAGCTGAGACCCTCCAGCTTCCGAAACCTGGAAGGAAGGCGAAAGCGAGCGTAGGGCCTGGGGGCGGCCGAGGGCTCTGGGCAGGGTGATGGGGGGTGGGATAGAGAGTGAGGGTGTGGGGAGATCCTCTGGAATCACTGGGGTGGTGGGGTGGGAGGAGCTGGTAGTTGTACCAAAGCGTCAGCGGCCCTTGGCCCAACAGAGGCTTCTGCAGCAGTCCACACAACGAGCCTTAAGTGTCCCAGCAGAGCAGCTCCAGCTGCCCCCCAGCAACCTCCTCCACACCAAAGACAACGATCTCAAGGGTTGTGTGTTGGTTTCTTCATTGGCATTTTCTCAGAAAGCCCCTGGGATAAAGTTCTTCCACAGTCTGACTATCTCTTGGGTGGCCCAGGGGAGGGGAGGGAGACCAGCTTTGTACATGGGTAGTTTGGTTTAGAACCAGCCATATTTTTACACACAGAAACGTGTGCAATTAATTATCATCATTATTATTATTAGTTATAATTCAAATTCAATGGTCATTGGAAAGCCTTTTTTATCTATATATCGAGTACCACGGAGAAGGAGGGGATGGGAAAGGGAAAGCAGTATGTTTTTAAACTTAAACGTAAGATTAATATTATTAATATAATGAGAAAGTAATAATAATAATGATAATAATAATAAGCTAAGTTTTTGTCATTTTTAAGAGAACCATGCTTTCGGAAACACAGCAGGACAGTGTCTGATTGTAAATGTTTTTTTTATATATATAAATAAAAGCACAATTACTTTTAAATAAATTTCTACCTTGTTTCCTACATGTTGAGTTTGTACATGTCCGGGGTCTGTTTACTGAAAAGAAAGTTTGAGGATTATTAGGCTGCTGAGCCTGTACTGAAAATGGGTCCTTTTGTCAGTGACTGGTTGTAAGTATTCTGCTGGGTTTCTTACAGTGAAATGCTCATAAGGATTTGATTTCTTTTTGAAAATATTTCTTCTTTTTTTTTAATTTCTTTTTTTTTTCCCCTTCCCCAGAGCTTCTTACATGTTTTCCTAAGTGTTACTGACCAGCGTGTGCTCCATCTAGGTGGGAATAACTAACAAAAGAATACAAATTAAATACAGAGTTCTTGTTAGGGACCATTGGCAACTTTGAACACTTGTATAAATAAAGGGCTCTTTTTTTTTTTTTAATATGAATGAAACCTACGTGTAGTTCCTCTGTATCATATTCTTCAGCTGGAGACAATAAAAGATCTTTTGTTTTAATCCAGTCTCTCTGCACTATTTCCAGGTTGTACTCTTGAAAATACAAATGTTTCTGCCTCCTCCTCTACCAGGTGGCTGGAGAGAAGATGCTTCTGGTCAGAGCGGGTTTGACCAGTGAGGGTCTTTAGACTTACTGTGAAGTGCTGTTGGGTAAGGTCTGGTGTTGCTGCCATGGGGTGTAAAAGGTGTGTGTGCATGGGAAGTATCACCCAAAAACTTCAGAATCAGGAGAAAGGAAAGGAAGGAAGGAGGGAATTGTTTCCCTGCACCCTGAGGTCCTGTCTTCATAATGATGTGGGTTTTTTTAATTTTACTCTTGTTACTGTATTTAATTGCACTCTTTTAGTTATTGCATTCCTGAGTTTAGCTGTTACCCCTGAGAAACGGGTTCATCCCAGGCCCATCTTCTTCATGATCCTGACTGAAACTTTGGCATCACCCCAGAGGGGAAAATCTGGTGGGGACCCCCCTGTGCTGGAGTGTGGGACCAGCTTTACTGAGAGTGAGCCCCAGGACAGCAGGAATTGCTGCATGGGGACACAGAAGGTGCTGCAGACACCAAAGCCTGTGTGCTGTGCTTTATCAGCAGGCAGTTTCAGCAGCTGCTCTTGAGAAATGTCTCATTTCTGGGGGTATTTCTGATGTGTCTGCCAGGAACCACTGATCACTGGCACCTCAGAGTAAGAGCTGCATGGATGTAGACGAGTCACTGGCTGGGAACAAGCAGTGCCTGGCTGCGGGGGGGTGGGAGAAGTCCCTTACAGAATTAGTGACATTGGAGGTCTTCTCTTCACAGTTTCTCTTCCAGCATCTCTGGGCTCACACTCCTCATCTGTCCTGAGCCTGGCCACCGGCAGATGGCACACGGAGTCCGTCTGTCCCGGGCTCTGTTCCACTGTTTGGCCACCCTTGGGAAGCCTGCAGGTCCCCTGGCTGGTCACTGCTGGGCTTCACTGTGGGCTTCTCATGTGGTGATGCCCAGCTCTCCGAGCTGCCCCGCTGCCAGTGCTGTCTGCACTGGTGCTTTTTGTTGGGAGAACTGTGTGTAGTAGCAGGAACTGTGAGAGGGCAGCTGAGGAGAAAAACATTTTTGGCTTGCAGGAGCTAGGTCACAGCAAAAGCACCTGTTGGAGAGGATGAATATTATTCCATGTACTTGGAATGTTTCCCTCCTGCCAGCCCCAGCTGAAGTTACACTAGTGAATACTGTTTGTTTTGCACGGGGAGCACAAGTCTCCTTCCACTTGCCAGGGCACTGGCAAGAGCCTGAGCTGAAGCACTGTATTAAACTGACTCTCTGTAATTAATAGCCCTTCTTCAGTGCTTGTCAGAGCAAATGATTGGCAGTCTAAAAGAAGACAAACTCACTAATGAAGAACTATGCTCCACTCCCAAGATGCTTTTCAGGTTACTAGGAAATGGCACTAAGTCTGTGTAACTGGAGACTTGCTAGCTCCTGCAGTCTGTTTGCAGACATACAGAGTTGACATTTATGAAATTATTTTCTCATTTCTAGTAACATCACAAAGCTGACTGTAGCTGGCTGTGATGTCATTTAGCTTGGCAGATCCAAAGAGACAGGCTCAGAGTTGTACCTCGCTCCAGAAATGATGCAAACACCCTGCACAGAAGATGCTGTTTCCTGTAATTACTCACTGACAGATGCCTGCTTGGTATTTGTCATGATTACTGTCGTGAGAGAGGAACTGGCAAACCCTTGAAGTGACTGATGCCAAAACACCCTCCAGAGCTGACATGAGGTGCCAGGAGGCTCCACCAGGGCTGTTGTAAAGGGTATTTGCTCCAGGGTGTTTCTCTTCACCCTCCTTTTTCCTGATTGTCACTTGTGAGAACAGCTTAGAAACACCCTCTGGTTTGACCTCTATTTATAAACCTGCCAAAGGTGCATCAGATTCTCTTCTGGTTGGTTTGTCAGCTTCAAAAAGCACAAACCACCTCAGTGTTGGTGTCAACACAACATGACAAAGCAGCTGAGGAGCCTCAGTGGTGCAGGAGAGGAAGGGCTTCAAAAATATTCCAGCAGCAAGATCTAAGACCTCAAAGGCACTGCAGGAGATGTCTGGGAAAGTGAGTGGGATTTATGGGGTTAGAATTGTATCTATAAGGGGTGTTTTTGAGGCACAGAGGTAGGAAGCACCTTTCCCAGTGCCATTGCACCCGTCCTCCCTCCTTCAGTCAGTGTGCCCAGAGACCCTTATTCACTCTGCAGCCCAGACAAGATCTCTGACTTGGATTTCATAACTTGGGGTGAGGTGAGCACTTCAAGCCTGCTCAGCAGATTATCTTTGAGGATCTAGGTTTAAGTTGGTGGCAGCTTTTAGGTTGTCAAATCCCCTGGCTTTTGTTGACTTGGACTTCTAAATGATGTTTTCTTTCTAAATGCAGGCCTGGGTGTGCAGCCAGGCTACCTGAGTGGCTGGAGCCCTCCAGTGTGATGGGGACATGACAGAGACTTTACATCCCTCCAGCTGCCTGAACAAGAGTAAAACCCTGAGGGCAGCTCAGTCTGATCCCAGGGGAGCACCCTGCTCTGCTTTAGCACCTCTGGTGCTTCTGCTATTCCTGTTTCTCCGTTAATCAATGTAATTGATCTCACTTCTTGCTAGGCTCATTGTAACCACAAAACCAGGGCATCTTGCCTTAGCTTGCATTAGTGAATAAGGAGCCCAGGTGACTGCAGGGATTTGTAACACCTTCTGTTTCCTATCTTTTATGTGCAGTGATGTCACTTCATTCAAAAGTACAAGTTTGATTTGCTTTGCTTTAAGAGTTGTGCAGAACTGGGGCTTAAGGAGTGTCACACCAGCAATTGAGTGTGATCCCATGGCTGCCCCTGCTGCCCATTTGGTCTTACTCTTCTCTACCTGCAGCCAAAACTGCAGCCTTGAAAAAACTTCTTGCAGCTGCCACAGTAGCTCTGAGGGCTGTTAAACTCTGCAGGAATTATGTTTTTTCTCTCTTTGTTTTTTTTTTTTTAACCTTCTTTGCTTGCTTTGTGTTTAGCCCAATGAACCTTCTCTGCCAGACCTTGATGAGCAGAACAGAACGCTGAATAGAAACATTTAGGTGTCATCAATAAGCAGTAGCTTGATCCTCCACCCAGAAAATGACAAGGTGCTGGCATCAGCCTCGTAGATACCTTGACACTTGGTGCTTCTGCATACCAGGGATGCAGACATGACAAAGTCCCCTGGAGCAGAGCTGGGATTGCTGAGATTCTGGTGCTTGCTGCTGGCTCTCTGCAGTCCAGCAGGAGCTACAGGTAGACTGGAAGTTATGAGCAGGTATGAGACAGCTTCAGATGTTAGAAATAAAAGATCTTGACAAAATGATAACATTTGATTTTGGGGAAGTGAGGAAAAAAATCTATATAAAATTAAATCAAAACAGGTAGACACAAAGCCTTCAGGAGATTTTGAGCTCCAGGTGGGGATATTCCCAGTTCAGGTTTAAATTTTCTTTGAAAAATCTGCTCAGAAACCCTCCTGCCTCTAGTCTTTATTCATATCACTTTTTCTGAGGTATTTCCCCAGCAGCCTCACCAGGTAAAGAAATCTCAGCCCATGCTGCTATAGCAGCTTTGTGTGGGTACAACATATGTTTGTCTTGATAAACAAGGTGTGGTTTGTCGGTCTGTCACCCAGACACTGCAAGCAAACACCAGGAAAAGCTGTACAAATGATCTTTGTTCTTGGAAGGCTGACAACCCTGCTATAAAAAAAACACATCTTAATCTGACCTTCATTCTAGAGAATAACATTACCTCTCTATGATGAAGAAGAAGCTGGTTTTGGTGAAAGGGAAAGACAATTCTCAGAAAAAAAAATATAAATATAAATATATATATATAAAAAGCTGTAAGAACAGCTCTGGTTTTCTGGGTCATCCTCAGCTGCTCACAAGCTGCTCCTGGCTCCAGCCCAAGAACTTTAGGAGCAGCAACACAACCTTGATGATTGTACAGCAAAGAGGTTTTCACTTGACTAGCAACTTTGGTGAGGAATTTCCACAGAGTTGAGAATGAGTCTCCATCCGGGCTTGTATCAATCATGTTCCTCCTGCAAAATGAATCAGTCCTATTTCATTTTGCAGTGGAAATGACATCCCGAGTGGAGGACGGAGCAGGAAAATATAACCACACAAAAGCATTTCGACACCTCTGTAATTTAAAGGAAGGTTTTTCTGGAGGTAGTAGGAGTTGGAAAAGAAAGCCAGAGGAAGTTATTGCATTATGGTTAAACGAAGAGGCTGGTGTTGTCCCCAGCTATACAATCCCTGCCTGCCTTTCATCCCTTCTACTCCTACACACTACAAAAACCCACTTCACTTTTAGTCACTTTTAAAGTGCAGGGAACTCATGGTCTCATTGAAGTGATATCTGAAGACTTACTCACTTCTGCCCTTTTTGATGCCTAGGATAATGGATAATGGGCTTTCTAGGGTAAAAGTCCCACAGAAAGTGTGAAAGACTGGGCTGAGCTTTTCAGTGCAGTGTTCTTGCTAGTGCAGGAGGCACAAGTCTCATTCTTCGGTGCTGATGTTTTTCTTCCCCATCTTGCCTCCTTGTCGGTTTGAACTCTCAGTGGTGGCTCTGCCACACAGACAGGAGCTTGCAGACTGCCTCCCCCTGCCCAGTACCCCCAGCACCCCCCTGCAGCTCCCCAGAGCCATCCTGGCAGCCTCAAACTGCGAGGAGCCTCCAGAGCCCTCAGGCTGTGCGTGGAACCCCCTCCCAGTCACAGGCTGTTCATGGCTCCAAGGGGGTTTTGGCATAAGCAATAGCTGCTGGTACTCACCAACTCAGCACTCCCTGGGCTTGGATTGCCACAGGGAAAAACTGAAGCCTTGTTTACCTCCTTGTCTGCCAGGCACTGACAAAAACCACATCACAGGAGTCTCGGCACAAGGTAGCATGTCTGCCTGAAACCGCTGAGGATCCAGGGGAGTGATGAAGTCACAGGGCCTGATGATTTTACTTGTTCACCTCTTTGTCAGGTACTTTCCTCAGAGGAAATCATTCAGCTTCCTGTGTTTTTACTGTAAATTATGCACTGCAAAGAGGAAAGGGAGAGAGAGACACAGACAGACAGGCAGATCAGGAGTGCAGATAATCCCATTCACTGTCACTTCTGTGGCTCCCTTTGCCAAAGGCATCCCCCTTCTTTACAGCCATGTGGAAAGGGTTAAAAACAACAGCTAACCTGCTATCTGGTCCCATGCTTAAACTGAAACCACTTTTGGGACTGAAAATGCTCCTTTTATCCCCACCTTTCCCCTGCTTCTTTGCTTTTCTTAGAGCCTTGTCCTTGAGTTCTGTCTCAAGAAAGGAGTCATCATGTGAAAAAGACTGTTTCTTGTCCGAGTGGTGGAAAAAATTTCCTGTGTCACTAGAAAGAACAACCACTCACATTTCTTCTCATAGATCATTTCAATATTTTTCATTAAAGCAGTTGTGAAAATTTCAGCTTTAGGGAGAATTGGGGCTTTTTAATTAATAATCTGATCTAGGTTTCCATGTAAATAGGCTGCTGTTTGCAAAGAAGGTGCTTAGCCAAAGAAAAAACAAAACTATTCTTCCTAGAAAAAGGTTTTGAAGGGAAATTTTGAAGTAGCCCCTACAGAGAGGTTTCAAGTCCATTATGGCACACCCAAGAAGTATAACTGGCTGAGATAAACTTTAAAAAATCCCCAATAAATCATATTCTGAATCTGCCCCTACCCTGAACCATTTGACTTTTCCATACCCTGAACCATTTGACTTTTCCCTATAAATTAAATTATAAAAAAAAACGTAGACCCTGGAGATGCCATTTCCCTCCATTTAAGCACAACCTGTGTGTATTTACCCTATACAAACCACCAAGCAGACTACGTGGAAATAACACATCTCCCTGCAGTGCTGGCACATCAGGCAGAGTAATTGCAGATGCTTTTTTAATAAGTTATTCATCAGACCAGTCATAAAGTGGCAGCTTTGTCTGGGCAGTCTCCTGTCAGCCCAAAGGAGTCTCAAGCCCTGTGTGTGAAGATATTCCAGCTGTGGTTACACTTAGATAAAGGGAGACCTTTAAGGGGGCTTAAGGAAGAGGATACTCTGATATTTGTGATTGGATCTGACCAGACTTGATCCTGGCTTTCCAAAAGGCTTTCCAAGCACTCACAGCTCCAGCCACTTCTCTGGACTCATCTCACTGAAATGGGTTAGTGTCTCTCAGCTACCAAAATGTCAGTGCCCCTGAGCTAAACCTCAGCTCTAAGCCATGCTTCACCCAAACCACCTCCTCTGTCCCAAACCATTGTCATCTCTCTTGGCCATGGAGCTGTAAATAAATTCTCTGAGGTGCTGGTTCCACCCCAGAGCAGAAGAGCTGCTCTTTGCTTCAAGAGGAAACAGGGCTGCTCTGCTGGATACTTGCAGTGCTCTGGGTCACATAACAAAGAGCAACACTCAACGTGGGCCCGTGCAGACAGAGGTAGGTGTGTGTGTGTGTGGGTGTGTGTGTGTGTGTGCACAAGTGCCCTTTGCTGTGCTGCCATCATGCCACCAGACCCAGGGCAGACCTGAGAAGGGAAACTCCCCTGGTGAAAGCTCATGTGCTGGAGGATGGAATAAGTCATTTGAGGTGACAAATCCCTGGTCACTTCTGCACCACCCTGTGCTGCAGGATGCACTGCCTTGAGTCTGTTTCCTTTGTTGTTTGCCTTGCACAGACTCATGGTGGTTTGTAGATGCCCTTGGGCCATGGCTCTGCCAGGGCAAAGTCTGCCCAGCAGCACTGGGGGCTGGTTTAATGTCCTGCACCCTGCCAGCCTTCCTTCTTCTACCACTTTAAATAATGGCCTGAGTACAGGGGAGCACTGGTGTCAGGGGCCAAGTAGTGTCAGGCTTTAATGAGTCAGCTGTGCTTCAACAGGTGCTGGATCCATGTGTAAGTGTGCATAGATGTGTATTCCTAGGCATATCCATGTTTGTATAAGCATTTCCCCACAAATACCTATCTGTAATAAGAGGTATTCACTATGCACTGGAGTGTGTACACACAACAACAGCATGAGCACAAACACACTGTGAGATAGATAGATGATAGATAGATAGATGATAGATAGATAGATAGATAGATGATTGATAGATAGATAGATAGATAGATAGATAGATAGATAGATTATATAAAGATAACCATTGCAAGGCTTGGAGCATCACTGGTATAGAGACCCCTAAGTGCTGCCAGCTCAGCATAAAGGTCAGTATTTCCTGCAGCTTGGAAAGAGCACAGGAACCACTGAGGTTTGGAGCAGCAGGTACCAGCACCTCAGCATCAGCCTAGGTGAGCTGACAGAACCTGGCTCCTGAGTCCCACCAGCCCCACACCACATACAAACAGAAATCACCAATGCTCAAAGCACCTTGGTGTTTACTCCCTTCCACTCCTCAGTTTGTGTGTGAAAAAAGCAGGTTTATCTTTCCTCTGGTAGTGTGCTGATGAGTAGGAGTTCTCTGACTTCTGTAGCACTCTGTTCATTCACTGATGTATCTGCTTCAAAGTACATTACAGAAAAAGAACAGAGGAACCAAAGCGGTGTCTCCGTCCTAGGAGGGAATGATCCCAGATCAGAGTTTACTTCATGTGCCTAAGGCCTGAGCAGGTGGGGAATGTAATTAAAGGAACAGTAATCGTGTACTTCTAGCTTTGTTTAATGATTCCAGCTGGAAAGTTTTATTTCTCCCAGGGAAGGTTTTTAACAATCGGTGCCTTCAGAGCTCCCCTCCTTGCTACAGTTTGGCAATTCTCATCAAACTTCCCATCTCAATATAGCATTAAACTGGGAAGTTTGCAACACACGAATGTTTGTTTTCTTCATCTCAGCTGAACACTGAATAAACACCACCTGATCATGTTACCTATGTGGATACCCAGGGAACTTTAAAGCACAGCAAAAAGGGAGACACGTGGCACCTCCGAGACCAGAGACCAACTTTTCATCTGAATGGGAGGCAGTAAAAATGAAGATATTCCCTCAGCACTGCCACAAAGGCAACAAAACCAAAGGCAGCTGCAACCCATGGGCTGTCTGGAGTTAGAACACAGCAGGAAAACAGATCACCAGTGTGCTCCACTCTGGACAGTTAGTGCCCCAGTGAAATGTGGGAAACTTGTGTGTACAATATGTTAGACCACGGACCTGGAAAAGCAATATCAGAAAGGCTGCACACATCTGACAAGTGACTTTTACTCCAGCTGCAAAACAAACACCACAGGATGATAGATTAAGGTTTACGTGGAAAAAGAAAAATACCTCTGAGCTCTGTGTGTGTTACTGGCCAAGAAACATCATATGCTTTGTTTTCAGGTGAAGGCTGAGTGACTTGTTGAAAAACCAGAACCTACCACAAGGGCTTTGCTCCCTCCCAGGTGGGAAGTCAACGTGCTGAAGGTACAGCAGGTTTTGGGGAGGGGTTGTTCTGCACTTGGCATTTCTGGAAACAAGAGCACCTTGCTAAGCAGCCATCTAGAGTTTTTCAAACCCTCACTTGGGGTCTTGTTTTCTGAGAGTTTAGTCCTGAGATGGGTGTGTGTAGAGGGAAGGAGCCAGATTGAGTGCATATGAAGTCAAGACATGATAGTAGTGTGTTTTCTTCCTGCTAGGAATACTATGGGCAGACAAATACTGTCTCTTTCTGACAAGTGGGTGTATAATTACAGTTTTTACATCTTTTATTGATGATCTGCATATCTGACTAGGTGTGGGTGTTTGTATTTTATATATACATAGATATATCTCACAGAAAGATGTTATCTATCTCCTGTAAACAACCTGGCAAGAAATGTCCTATCATCAGAACTGTGTTGTGAGTGATCCTTTAGGGTTAACAGCAGCATCTACTAACAACAGCAAGAATATTCCATGGAGTTTCAGGGCAAACATTTCCCAGAAGGCTTCGGTTGTTGTTGCTGTTATTTGCAGTGCAGTACTTCCTAGAAGCTCCAGCAGAGAAGTTGTAGCTTTTTAGGGGGACTGTTGTGTGAACATCAAACACCCTGCCTGGCATTTAGCTGCCCTCTTCTTGGAATAGGACCTCCAGAAAACAAAGGCAGGGTGTCCTGTGTGCACCAGGGCAGCTGTGTGCTGTTGTTTTTCCACCGAGACACCAACTGACTGTTGAGGCTGGTGCCACTGCCATGTTTCTTTGAAAAACACCCTCTCCCTCCTGGGAACACAACCCGTGTCAGTGGTCAAACCTGCCACACGGGCCAGAGGTGTTTGCAGGGTCTGCAGCAGTGGCAGGGAATGGAGGTACCTGTCGTGGCCATCACAGCTGACCTCAGGAGAATGCACTAGAGAAGGTGGCGTCTGTGATGGGCAAAGCCAGAAAATAATAAAGGCAGGCAGGCTGTCAAAGAGGATTTTTAGCAACCAGTACTCATGTTAATCCTTTGACCTAGTTTCTGAAAGGCCTATATAAGGAAGAATGTTCTCCACTGAGCAAGCAGCTAATAAGCAGTGCCAGCATTTAAGAGTTTGGAGCGCATCAGTTCTGAGATGCAGCTATCTCTTCCTGGAAAAAAAATGAAAGCACAGATGACAAACACTCCTCACCCCCCCTCCCAATCTATTTCTAACCAAAGCTTTGCACCTCAGCAGTGTAGTGAGTTGGCACCATGGCCCCAAAGACATTGCTATGTAAGATGCCAGCTGGATTTCAGCAGAAAGGAAAATTCCTCCCCTCAAATACCACAGCTTGTTTTAGTGGAGCTACTGCAAACATACATCCCTTTGAGCCACGTGTACACACGGGCAGCCATCAGGCCAGCTGTGGCAACAGACTCTTAACATTTCCCTTGTGGACTTTTACCTTTTTTTTACAGTTTAAAGCTGTTAACAGCCTTAAACCCACAACCTATGCAGGTAGGTCCAAGTTGGGCAGAAAGGGCTCTCACTTCAACCAGTATCACCACTCTCTGGAAGTCACCTGTGACTTTTTGGAACCTTCCTTTCCACTTGGTCAACATCAGATGCTTCAAGGCTTCTTTCTTCAGCCAGGTTTAGCTGCAGGACCTTCCCTATAACTTCCAGTGGGCCTGAAGGCACTCAGCAAATCAGTATGAAGTTTATCAAAGTGTGTTGTTTATCTGCCAGTTGCTGGAGGAGTAGAGAGAGTGAGGCAGACAATTTTCTTCACCAAGATTCCAAGAAGCCTTTATTTATTAATTTACAGCTCTTTTTATACCCTTTTAACTTCAAGGTAATTGGACAAGAAGCCAGCCACCCCCTGAGGTGTTTGGCTGGGGTGCCACAACACCCAGAGTCAAAACATCTTTCTACTGTTTTACAAACAAATGCCACCAAGGTCGCAACTGGTGGGAATCTTTGCGATCCCACAGGAAGGAAAATTCCATGCAGTAGTATTTTTAACATTCACCAAGGTGGACGTAAAAAAAGCAGGAAGCTTAGAGCTGTTGCCCCTATCTGATCAGTTTTGACCAGTTTTCACATCTGCCAGCTCTTATTTCTCTGCTTGCCTTGGTTTTATCTGGCTGTACAGTGATAAACGACATGTTATTTCTAACTTAACTGAAGGTTACACAGTTAGTCCTTGTAAGAGTCACAAGATCATTTTTCATGTCGTTCATTGTTCTTCCAAGAGATGCTCCAGATGTGCTAGTGTAAGAGATGCCTTGGAGTTTCAATGCTTCCTACCCATCTAGCAAGAAAGAGGTATAGCAGAGATTATAAAGCAGTGCCTTCCCTTCTGAGAGCCCCGGCCCCTTCCTACAGACTGAGGTACAGAAACACCTGCTCGAAACAGCCTGTGCTCTGGGATGAGGATGTTTTCAAGGCCATTGGGAGAAAGTGAAAACCCATTGTGGGGTGCTGTGGTTGGGGAAAGAGAGCTGATTTGGTTCATTAACCATCTACTGTTGATTCTATGAGTTTCTTGGGTTTTTTTTTCTTCACTGAACACTTAGAGAAGAAAACTTTCCTCATTGCTTTGCTTCCATAACTGCAAAAAAAGCCAGATGTAGATGTTCTCCAGAGATTTGTGGGCAAAGTAAGAGCTACTTACTGCCATTCTGTATTTTAAGTGTTTTCCTAATCTTTTTCCTTCTCAGATTACTTTTTTCTTCTCATAGAGCAATCTGCTAGAGAACACTTTCTCCCGGAACTTCTCAAAACCACCAAGAGACAGCAGCTGAACAGACCTCCTCGCTCTCGGGGGTTTCCATTTCATCTGTGTTACACCCAAGCACGGAGCCATGAAACGCCCAGTTCAATACCTGCAGCAAATCATTGCCAGAGACAAAATCATGATCACTCTCCTCCTCTGACTGCCATCCCCATTGCTTCAACCATTCAAACTCCTCTCCTCCTCGGCTCTCTCCTCCTCCAGGCTCAGCTCCTTCCTACAATGCTGCTGTAATAGTTTCTACTCAATGTTCCCTGTGAAAGAAAGAAAGAAAGAAAGAAAGAAAGAAAGAAAGAAAGAAAGAAAGAAAGAAAGAAAGAAAGAAAGAAAGAAAATAATTAAAAAAAAATAAATATATATGAAAAGACCTCTAATACTCTTTTTTTTTTTTTTTTTTTTAAATAAGACAGCAAGCCCCAGGGGAACATTTGACACAATCATCACAATCACCTCCCTCCTCCTGTTCTTTCTGCAGCATTTTGTACAACACTTGCTGCCTTGTGGGAGGACCTCTGAGAAGAACTTGCCACAGGTGCTAGTAAAACTAACCACACTTTTCTTGCAGCTTCACCAGCACCCTCCCCATCGGTGTGTCACGGCCCCTGGGCGCATCCTGCTCCCTGCAGCTGCAAGTGACCTCAGGGAAGGTTTGCTGCTGGGGCTGCCAGATGAACTTGACCGTGGCAGTGCTCACTCTGCTTTCACACCCACCTATATGTTTATTAGGTCTCTGGAGTGCCTGCAGGTTTCTGTAAAATAGCACAGCAAGAAACATGCCTCAATTCTCAGGAAGCAAACAAAGCCACACCAGGACGGGCTGAGCGAAGTGTTCACAAACGTGCCTGTCTCCCAGGGATGGAGGGTCTAATAGAGAGTGAAGGAAAAACTGACCTGGCATCAGCTGAACTGAAAACAAACCCTTTTCACAAGTAAATATATATATACAGTCTGTATATAAAATATATATATAACTTCTTTAACAAGTAAATATATACAAAACATATGTATATATCACAGAATGTTTTAGTGGAGCTACTGCAAACACACATCCCTTTGAACCACGTATACACACAAGCAGCCATCAGGGCAACTGTGGCAGCAGCCTCTTAAAGTTCCTTACATTTTCCCTGTGGAATTTTAACTTTTTTCTTTTTTTTTTTTTTTTTTTTTAATATGGTTTAAAGCTGCTAACTGTGATTCTGTGATGAACTTTATATATGCAATATATATATGTAATTGCTTTTAACCAGTAAAAAATATATCACATATATATACATAATAGATGTAATATATTACATATATAGAACCTCTTTTAACAAGTAAATATATATCACAAATATATAATAGATAGATGTAATATTTATAACCTCCTTTAACAAGTAAATATATATCACGTATATAGATAGGTATATAGAACCTCTTTTAACAAGTAAATATATATCACAAATATATAATAGATAGATGTAATATTTATAACCTCCTTTAACAAGTAAATATATATCACGTATATAGATAGGTATATAGAACCTCTTTTAACAAGTAAATACTGTTTCATTCTAGTCTCTCTTCATCATTTTGACCAGCTTGGGATTTCCTGCTCTTGGATAAACCTGAAGGTAAATAAAGTCCAAGCAGAGATGCTCAGCTTTCCTCTGCCAGGCATGGGGCAGTCCCAGGGAGGGCTATGTTGCTCCTGCTGTCCCCACAGAGCATGGGGCACATGGGGACAAGGTCTTGGCAATCTGCATCTGCTGGCTTCAGAATGGTTTTATGTTACCTGTGGAACACATCTTTCTAGTGCCTATGGCTGCAGCTGCTCCTGGCATAAAATAAAATCACAGCTCTCTCCTTACCCAACTAATATTGAAAGGCTTGTTGATCTCCTGCAGGGTCCAGATCATAAGTGGTTGAATTCACAGGCTTATCTAACAGGTGTTCATCCTGTAAAAGTGAGTCCCAGGGAGGGAATTTTAACTTGCAGTTTTCAAGACATTATTACCGTGTTTTCCCACCTTTTCATTCAGCTTAAGGCATTCTGGATTGTGTGTGCTGTTTAATAACAGTGATTTATTGAGGGTGGGGGAACATTGCTCAGATTTGTGGTCTCAATTACTGCAGAGGAGGAGACAATATCTGCAATTATGGTGTTTGAATTACTACAGAGATAGAGACAATATCTACAATTATGGTGTGCACTTGTATCTTAATCACACCCGTTAATGGATGAGGATCAATGTATCCATCATCTAGCTCAGGTTTTGGCAAGAACCAAATCCATCAGAAGTGGATCTGTCTAACCCACTGTTTAATCTTGTCCAATTCCGATGTTTCATCACTTCCAAAAGTTTTGAGCACTCAACCATTCAGTTGATGTGATGACCTGGCTTAGCCACCCTGAAAGTGCCTTTTCCAATGAATTGATGAGTCACTGAACCATTTTCTCCCAGCTTTAGAGCCACAGCACTTCATGGAAGCCAGTTCTTTGATCAGAGATGGTTATCAGAGCTAATTCCACCGTAGGAGTGCTGAAAGTGCAGGCTGTGGGCTGTGCAACTGTCTAGGACTATCTTCTGTGGTAACTTCAACACCTGTGGTACCTCCTCCTCTACATTCTTTCATTTAATCTAACAGATTTATTAGCATTCAACTACTTCACTCTGCAAACTCTTTACCAGGGTTAAATTTATCAGATTTTTGCAGTCTTCTTATGACTGGGATGTGTTCTGATTTGCAGGTCCATCATGTCCTCTTTTGCTTTCCATCTGGATGGTTTTCCTTCTTTTATATTTCACAGTCAGCTGCAAGTCAGGCTAAATATTTAGATTTTAACTTTATAAAAAGAGAAGCAAAAACTCTCAAAGGTGGCTTATATAAAACGCCCCTTCATGGAGAACCACTAC
Source organism: Ceyx cyanopectus (assembly GCA_013401355.1). Lineage (NCBI taxonomy): Eukaryota > Metazoa > Chordata > Aves > Coraciiformes > Alcedinidae > Ceyx > Ceyx cyanopectus. The sequence goes on along the minus strand of VYZU01023192.1, from coordinate 13,085 downwards.
CCCAGCTGTTGGTTTTATCACAGAAATGGACACCAAACCAACAAATTCCCCATGAGTAAAGTGTGGTCACCAGCATCTATCTGCTGCTCTGCTGGGGCACTCACCAGAGGCTCTGCCTGACCTCTGCCTGTCTCCATTGGCACCTTCTCCTCTCCCCGGGGCCCTCGAAGCCCGGCCGAGCTGTGCCCTTGGCTCTCTCCCCCCGCTGCTGCTCGCTCACCAAAGCAGAGGGGTGAGCAGCAGTGGTGGGACTGGGTCTTCCCCACTCCTCTGAGCCACACACCACATCCTCTGCCTACATAGTGACTCACCACCGGTCGTACCGTCCAGCGCCTGTGCCTCACGCCAGCGTCAGCTGGGGGCACACAGCCAGTGCCCCCCCCCCCCTGCTGCCTGTGCCCCCAGACACCTCTATTCTCTGCTCCTCTGCAGTCCCCCACCCACATCTGTGCGTGCCCTGTTCTGCACCATAGACATACAACCTTGACAACGTTCCCAAATGAGATGTGGTGGCAGAAAAAGAGAACCCTGACTCTAAGCCACATCATGGCAGACTGGTCTTCATGAGCATCCTTTGCTTTCCCATGGACCCACAGGCTTAATCTTTCAGCCACCTTGTCCCACGTCTATTATCACAGCTCCAACTTCTCCAGCTCTTCCTGCATTCCACCTGCCCTGCCTGTCTGCTGGTCCCTGACCCATCTCTCCACATCTCTGTTCATCATCACTCAACCTTTATTGAACTGACATGTCTCTTGGGAAGTGAAGCAAACTGATCATTTTTCAAAGCATTATGAAATTCATTAGCTCAGCAGAAAGGGAAGTCTTCCCAAATAGAAGAGCTGACAAACATGCTGTCACTGGAGAACCAGCAGCCATGCAAATTATTCACCAGGAACTATCTTTTATTTTTTTGGGTTGTAATGCTGTAATTTAAGAATGACTTTTACACAGGAAAAAAAAAATTAATTCAAAAATCCTAGAAATGTATCACAAAGAAAAAAGTCCCTTTCTCCACCACCAAAGCATAGCAAAGGGAGATCAAAGGGCTTGTTTTTCCTATAGTTTCAAGCTGAATAAATATTTTGCATGAATAAAATAGTATCAGGCGAGGTGTTCCAAAACAAAACATATTTTTTTTATAGCAAAATGAAATCATTCTACTCCCAAAATGCTGAACTTGCATCTCTCATGCTTACGAAAATGTCAGGGATTTTTTTAATTGTGTGAAAAGTTTTATCATAGTGGCCATCTTTCCGAAAAACGCTTTTATCAGAACAGCATTTCTGAGTGGAGGGGAATCCACTGCAATATTTCCAACTGGTTGCAAGCCATTTTGGATTGTGACTCAGAAGGTCAAAGCCCTGGTGTGGGATTGGATGCAGACCTGCAGTGTGACTGTCATAGGTCACTACCCTGATAGGGTTGCCCTGAAGGTCACAATAAAACCAGATATAGCCACAATAAACCCCAAATATGCCACGGCACCTATAGGATTAAGGTTGCCTTGGGGTTGATGAACCTCCTGGCACATATTTACCACCTACCACTGGCTCCCTGTGCCTGGAGGCCACCTGAACATGCAGAAATGGCTGTGGGTGCCCCTGCATCCCATCTCCAGAGACTCTGCTCTTGCCAGTCCAAAGCTGCACACCGTGAGCACACACTCCCCAAAGCCACACACCCTGCAGCACAGTCCTTCATGCCCTAACACCAGGGATGCTCCAGGCCAGCTAGGGCAGTTCATGCACCTGAGGCTGGAAGCTGGAGCCTGAAGGACCAGGGGAGCATCTCTCCGTGCTTTGCTTCCTCCCAGGCTTTGCATCGCCCGTTCGGACTGAAAATTCACATGACTGCCTTGCAATCTGTTTTGTACAAACCACTTGTTTCCACTGCTGGCTGTTACCACGCCACAAGCAGGGCTTGTCACGGCTAAAAAGCTTTCTTAACCAAGTGCACTGATAACCCTGTCTAGCTGCTTATTGATGCTTTTATGTATCGTTGCTAGGCTTTAGACTGAAGGTCTTTGTGTTTCTAAGTTGTCATTTGACAGGAAAAAATGCAAAGGAACAATCACAGCCACAGGGTAGAGGCTGGGCTGTGCTGTCCCTCCTTCCTCATCGATGAGTGGGTGACCTACATTTGGCTTGTGGCAAGGCCATACTTGGTACATCAAAACCTCAGCCCCTGCCCTCCTCTACTACATATCAACTAATAATAACAACTTCTTTGCATGATGTTTACCACCCACATATATCAACTCCCCAAAAAAAACCCCAGAGGAAATAACATGAGGTTGCATGCTTTTTCTATTTATAAACAGGAAAAAAAATATATTCCCAGTAATAAACCAGATAGATGTTTATCTGCTATAGCAGAAACGTTGAGTTGTTTTTTTTGAAATTCCAAATGTGAAGTTTCCTTTGCTTGAGTCAAAGCTGTTTCATCTTCATTCATCACAACCTACAGCACCACCCCCTCTTTCCTATTATCTTCATCAAACTCCTTCCCTCATTCCTTGCCTTGCCCAGCTGGATGTGAAAAGACTGATCAGACTCAGACAGGACAAGGCACTGCCTCAAGTGCTCATGGAGCTATTCTTTGGCCCACAGTCCTGTTTCTGCAAACTGTTTGAGTTTGGGGTAGAAACCCACTGCAGCTCCATGGATTTCAATTGTCCAATGCAACTGGCAAAGGTTCTGGAAAGACACTGGGTGTGTCTGATCCATTAGTCACTTCTCCATCCTCTGCCTCAGTTTTTCTGTCCGTAAAATGGTAGAAGTCAGGTAGATCTTGTAAAAGGATGAAAGTTCTTGGGTAGAAAGATCTGGAGCTGGGTATATTGCAATAGACCCAAAGGCATTTTAGGTCCTTCTCAGTGCTAGGTTCAAGCATTTCTTTTCCTAAAACATTTACAAAAGAAGCAGACAAGTGCAGAGCACGTGTAGGTGGCTTTTCTTGCAGGATGGTCATTTGCTCCACTCCTACCCTCTGCTCCTGGGCTTTTGGCCTCAGAAAATCCAGGCAAAGTCCTTAGTACCCTATGTAAAATTGTCCTCCACTTTTAGGGTCTGCTGACAGATGGTGAGGCTATATGTTGGCACAACTTCCCACCAGAGCTGCTGGGGAAAGTGGGACACAGCAGATGACATGGAGCCCACCTGGTCAGGCAGGACAGAGTGGCAGAGACTAGACATGAAACCAGATTCCCTTTCAGCCTGGGTTTTACCCACAGGCCAACCCCCTCTAGCCAACAGCAAACCCAAACCAAAGCAACATGTCAAGACACAGCCTGAAACTGCCTCATTACATTTAACAGGGGCCACAGAGAAAAGGGATGTTTGTTTTTGAGTGGGTGCCTCTAACTTTCAATTGTTCTTTTCATTTGAAGCTGCAGTTTGTAGTTTCCCATCCTGCATGTTCTGACAAACACAGTCTGTTACAGATCATCACCGTTGAAAAGTTGCAGCGGAAAGACTGAGCAAATGAATTGGAGTCTATGAAATACTTTTACTGAGAGAAATGTGAGAAAATTCCTCAGAGGAAAGAATGAAATTTGAACTTGGGTCCATGTGAATTTAAGTTAAGAAAAGGAAAGTTTTGACCACCGAAAATGAGAGTTGTTGACTCTCATTTACCTCATTAATAAGATAAAAAAAAGCACCCCAGGAAGCTTTCCTCTTTTCTGTCTTCTGACTCTGTCAATTCACCAGAAAAGAAGGTAAATCCGTGAGACTGAAGCTGGTTAAACATTGGCGTGACTTCAGGAAAGACGTGGCAGGTCCATCGTGGCTTCAAGTCTTTGAAATGAAAGCTTGCTGTCTTTTGAAATTAAATCTTCCAGTCCAGTTGAGTTGCCTGGTTCACTTGTGCTCAGTAAGGTAATTTCTAAAGAATTCAGCAAGAAAATTTGTATTGATGTATCCTGGGTGACAGAATTGGCTCAGTAGCCAATTGGAAATATATCCAGCAAAAATACACACATTTACTTCACTGAAATTTTGTTATATTTCAAGACTATTTTTTCTACAGCATAATGTATCTCCAGTGCTGTTCATCCATCCTCTCACTCCTATTTTCATTTAGCTACTATTTCACCGTGATGAATTCAAGGCTGAAGCTATCTCTTGTCTGCACAGCCCTTACTGCACCACACTTGTGTGTGTGAGTGGCCTGATCTACCAAGTGCTTGGTGAGTTCCTGGCCTGACTTAAAAATAATGCAAGTTTTGTTGTCTACTGGAAGAAGCTGCTGTTAATCAATAAGAGAGAACAGCACTAGAGTCAAAGTATTTTCCTAGTCTCTTTAAACTCTAAAAGTATAAAAAATGTAGTCTTGTCTTCACTGTGCCTGTACCACCCTTAGATTTCCCATCATGACAAAGGGAATCCTTGATTTTTAATTCCAGGTATGAATTCAAGGCTGAAACTATACTAACAAGACCAATACAAGGGCCAAACCAAGTCTAAAGCTCAGGAGCAGAGGAGGACCAATTAACATTCCATTATCATTTACAATGAAATGTAAATGAAATGTACACCTGGGGGTTCTTACAATGCAGAGAATCATAGAGTCACAGAAAGCCCTGGTTTGGAAGGGAATTCCAAATGTCATCTAGTCTATCCCCCCTGCAGTGAGCAGGGACATCCTCAACTAGATCTGTCAGGCATCTGATCAAAAAGACTTGTGTTGTCAGCCATTATATTCCCAGTAGACACAAATATATCTGACAGTAATTCAAAGTCCTTAAACTTCATGCTTATTTTTTTCAGACTCCATGAAACTTTCATAATGCAACCCTGAAAATCTAGGGGAATTGTATGGTTTGGTCTAGAAACCATGAACAATTCTGTGGTTTTTGCTTAGGTTTGTACTGAAACTAGCCCAAACTAGGTATCTTCTTCTTCTTCTGAAGATTTCACCTAAAGATTTAGAATTCATTCATACCTGAAACTGAGAGCGAAATGTAGGGGGCATGAACCCATATAGTCTAAAAGAAGGTAAATGAGTTTGCATGAAACCACAGCTCAGGTTTGCTGCATTGAGCATCACTTTGGTGTTTGCTGCTGACTCACTGAACCACCTCTGCTGGTTGGTGGACCCCACAACTCTGGTTACCTGGCAGAAGGCATTGTTGAGCCTCACCTTGTTGCATTCCTTCTACTTTGCTCTAATCAACTCAAAATCCATCTGTCAGTTGGCAGGACTTCAGTGTGGAAAAGTCTGGGGAAATTGTAAGGAGAACAGAAAAACACTTTGTTTTTTTTTAGACACAAGGAAAATTTTTCACAAGGACGAACAGCCATTGGAATAATCTTCCCAGGGTGGGAAGTCCCTTTCCAGGTGGAGTCCCCAACACTGGATTTGTCTGGACAGGGTACTGGGGCAGGTTGAACTAGATGATCTTTAAGGTCCCTTCCAATCTGATTCTATGATTCTGTTTGGTACAGTTGTTCTTGTTGATGGGCAGTTTGGGTGTCAGTGTCCAACTCTTTCTGATAGGGTGAAAAAACCTTTTCTATCAGTGAAACCTGCTGTGTGTTGCATGCCCAAGGAAGTACTAAGACATTTGCATAAAGGCATCAAAGAAAGAAATAAAGGAAATCGGGGGGCGGGGGAATTCTGGAACGGACAAGATGAAATTTTTCACCATAAGCCTGTGTAAATTGAGACTGACATTGTGAAGGTTCTTGGGTTACATTAATTCAAGAGAGGCTGAGGTAGAAATGATATGAATATCAATGGGAAAGCACAAGAGCTTTTGTAGGCCATGATGAGAATCAAAGATAGAAACATGGAATTTAATTCCACAGAGGGCAAACAAAACAGGATCCACAGTGGACATGTCCTTCCTGTGGCTAAGAAATACAGCTTTGAGAAAGGTTTTGGTTATTTTTAGGACAGCTGCTCTAGTGAAAATACTGCCAGATGCAGTATTTTGCCTGACAATCACCTTTGCAGGGACAAAGAAGGACTGTCACTCAAGGCTGAGTATTTTTATTTTGCCTTTACATTCTCCTGTGACATATATTTTCTTTGGATTATGCAAATGAACAGCAAGTTTTTCCAGTGGTGATGGAGTCAGGGCTGTTTGTTGTGTGGTGCCTTGATTTCCTTATCCTGCTATTTCTGCTCCTCCCTGGATACATCTCAGTCCCTGGGTCATCCCTGCTTCATGGTGACCTCATCATTTCACTCCCAAACATGCTGTATTATGCTTATTTAGTAGTTGCCAGTCTCGGGTGGGTGATGACAATAGGTGGGTGTGATTTTTCACTAGAACTGCAATGATTAATCTTCCAGCCCTACGCCTGCAAATGAGCCTCACGCTCCTAAACCACAGGCACCCCCAGACATTTTCCCTGCTTTTAGCCATCTGAAGGGTATCCAAACCAAACAACTTCTCTAGGTTGTTTCCATATCTGTCCATGATACGGGCTGGGGACACAAACATTATGGAACTGGATCACCTCACCTAACTCAAGTGTTCTAAACCAGGATGAATCACATATCAGGAAAGCAGGGTCTGGCTACACTGAGGCTACCTTCAGCATTGGCCTGGAGAGCCACAAAGGCTTTCATCCTATACATTTATGAAAATTGTGCCCCTTGTCCAAGTAGAGTAGAGTTTGTGAGAAGTCAAAAAGCTCTGAAAAATCACTGCAGAAAATTGCTCATCCTGAGGTGTAAATTAGCACAACTTTAAATTCACTTAACTATGTCACATGGGGTTGAGATCTGACCAGCTCTGTTTAGAGATGCTGACTGCAGCCAAGGGCTAAACTGCTCCAGGGAGGGAACTTGCAGCTTTTCCTACACTGATTTTTGTCTTTAGCTACAGTTATGGTAGACTAGAAAGCAACTACTTCGTGCCACTGTCTCAGGTCCAAGCTTATAACCAAAAGACACCAGCAGCTACAAGCTGATCTTGTGCTAATTGCCATGAATAAAAAGCTATAGACAACTTTCATCATTTAAGGTTTTTTGAAACATCATTCTTAGGATTTCTACCAGTTCCCCATCTGGAGAGAAAGTTCCTATCACTCTGAGGAGAAGTGGTTTATTTCCTTCTTTTACCATTGATTTTTGTGTGGATTTTGACAGATCACTTAAGCTAAGAAACCCTTGGCTGCAGCTTTTCTGTGCATGCTCAGGCTCCTAAGCCATGTCATATCAACTCTGTAGAGGCCTGAGGACCTCTTCAGGGAGTCTTTCTGGTCACTAACACCTGAAGAGTGTCCCCAGACTTGAGTGCACAGCTGCACTTAACCACAGAGCCTCTATAGAGGCATTTTCGGCTTTTGATGCTTCATTATTTAACAGGGAGAACAGAGAAACACCAACACTGACCCACCTGTGAGGTGCTGTGAGTCTAAACCCAGCTCAGGCTGTGAGGTGACCTAAGGTAGCTCTGGTACCTCAGGCAGCTAACTCACATATGTTACAGCAGAAATTTTGCAAGCTCTTTCCTTTCTCACACTGTAGGGATGGAAAAAATAAACAACTTCACAGTTTCTTCCCTGAGAAGAAGAGTGATGGAGCTTTATTATTTTGAGAAAGGTGAACTGCTGAAACCTTTCAGCTTGCCAGAATTACAAATATACTTTCACCCTACATTCCTGTTCTTCTTGTGATGTATAGACTGAATTTCAAGCGAGTTGTGACATTGGCTTTTGACTGGTTCTCATATTATTTCCTGGAAAGGTTTAGTGTTTGAATGCCACACTGAGCAGACTCTGCATTTCCCTCTTTGTAGGACACAGGGAGATTTGGTGGCTGCCAAATGTAGGATTCCATGATCTCCTGTGGTCTCTCTTTCTAATCTGCATACACCATACTGCCAGCTGAATTCAGACACGAGGTAATTCTGCTCTTCTAGTGAACTTAAGCCAGAGCTGATGTGGTCTCTGTGCAATTTTCATTATTTCCATCTGACCTCCAGATCACTCATCTCTCTTCAATCAAAACCTGTCAACACACTTCTAAACAGAGAACACAAATAAGAGCTTTTGACATAAATCAGACCAGCTAGTCTTTAGTTGAGGATTCCACTTTCTACCACGGCCAATTACTAGAAGTTTTGTATTCACACAGAGGAAAATTCTTCTTATTACAGTCTAATATTTCCAGTGCCTTTCCTTATACCTATGTCTCCAAAGACACACAAGTTCCACTTTCCACCTAAGAGGTACTGTCATCATTTCTGAAATCATTGCTCAACTGCATCCCCAGGTGCCTACATGCCTCACACTCTTCCTTAGGTGGGGTGAGAGCCACACAGAGATGCAAAATGCTGTTCGAGTCTGATCCTGTCCCACAGCTCAGAACCCACCTGATGTTTCCTTGCCTGGCTCATCAGCATTATTCTTTTCCAGGTTTTCCAGGTAAAAATCACATGCCCATTTGTGTGATCTAAAGGTCCCTTTGTGATGTCAAATCTGTGGATCTCTTACACATTTGAGTGCAAGATCCTTTCCTATGGTGCGTTGACTGTGGTGATGCTTTTCTCTGCCAGCCCTGGGTGCATCTGGACACAGCTGCTTTCCCTGCTGCATCCCTTCACATAACACACAGTGAGTCCTCTGCAGACCTCATCCAATTAAATAAAGACCATCCAGCCCAATTAAATGAAGCTGTTCCCTTTCTTTCCATGGGTTTCAGTGCTTATGGTAATTTCTCCCTGCTATTTGAATCCATTTATTAGAACTTCCTCCCTCTGACTCAGAACCATCTCATGATTTGCTCA
>VYZU01023190.1:78806-106359 GCA_013401355.1 Ceyx cyanopectus | reverse complement strand
TGTGATTTTGAAGCTACACCAAAGAAATTACTTACAGAATGAAATCTTTGTTTTATTGTATTTAGAGGGGATTTTTCTGCAGGCTTCTGTGTAGCCAGGATTAAACCTATAGCATATGAGACATGAGCCTTCTCAGTGTTGTGTTCTCTTAGATTCTAAAAAATACCTGGTATATTGCACAGAAAATTCCTACTTAATAAATACAGTTTTCTTAAACATTTACTGGAGAGATAATGGAATGTTGGTGGTACATGGAGAAAGAAAATTTGTCTTGCATCTATATACTTTTTTCTCCCTCTTCTCCCCTATGCCACTCTGACCATTGTATAGACAGACACAAGAATGGAAGGAGAACAGTTTAAATATGAGTTATTTTTAGGTTTAGGTTGGTGGACTGATATTTGAGAAGTCTTGGTAGTCAGGTGAAGTCCCTGGGGACTGGAAGGAGGGACATGTTACACCCATTTTTAAAAAAGGTAGAAAGAATGACTCTGAAAACTATCGCCCTGTCAGCCTCACCTCTGTGCCTGGGAAGATCATGGAGCAGATTCTCCTAGAGGGTCTAACAGGACAAATAGAAGTCAATGGGTTAATGAAGGACAGCCAACATGGCTTCATCAAGGGCAGGTCCAGCCTGACAAATTTAGTGGCTGTCTACAATAAGGTGACTACATCCGTGGACAAAGGGCAACCTGTTGATGTGATCTATCTGGACTTCTGCAAGGCTTTTGACACGGTCCCCCACAACATCCTATTCACCAAGTCGGAGAGACATGGATTTGATGGATGGACTGTATAGTGGATAAGGAATTGGCTGGATGGTTGCATCCAGAAGGTGGTGGTCAATGGCTCGATGTCCAGATGGAGAAAAGTGACAAGTGGAGTCCCTCAGGGGTCTGTACTGGGACCTATATTGTTTAATATCTTCATTAATGATATTGACAATGGGATTGAGAGCACCATCAGCAAGTTCGCAGATGACATCAAGCTGAGTGGTGCTGTTGAAAGGCTGGAGGGATGGGATGTCATCCAAAGGGACCTGGATAGGCTGGAGAGGTGGGCCCAGGTGAACCACATGAGATTCAACAAGACTAAGTGCAGGTTCCTGCACCTGGGTCAGAGCAACCCTCTCTATCAATACCAGCTGGGGGATGAGGTGCTGGAAGGCAGCTCTGCAGAAAAGGACTTGGGGGTGTTGGTGGATGAGAAGCTGGACATGAGCCATCAGTGTGCAACTGCAGCCAGGAAGGACAATTACATCCTGGGCTGCATCAAGAAAACTGTGGCCAGCAGATCGAGAGAAGTGATTCTGCCCCTCTGCTCTGGTGAGACCTCACCTGGAGTATTGCATCCAGTTCTGGAGCCCTCAACATAGGAAAGACATGGACCTAATGGAGAGGGTCCAGAGGAGGGCCACAAAGATGATCAGAGGGCTGAAACACCTCTCTTATGAGGACAGGCTGAAGAAGCTGGGGTTGTTCAGCCTGAAGAAGAGAAGGCTCCGGGGAGATCTTATAGCCACTTTCCAGTACCTGAAGGGGACCTACAGGAAGGCTGGAGAGGGGCTGTTTCCAAGGGCCTGTAGTGAAAGGACAAGGGGTAATGGGTTTAAATTAGAGAAGAGTAGATTTAGACTGGATATCAGGAAGAAGTACTTTACCTTGAGGGTGGTAGAACAGTGGAATAGGCACCCCAGGGAGATGGCTGAGGCACCATCTCTGGAGATATTCAAGGGGAGGTTGGACAAGGCTCTAAGCAGCCTGGTCTAGTTAAGGGTGTCCCTGCTACTGCAGGGGGGCTGGACTAGATGACCTTTGGAGGTCCCTTTCATTCTATGATTCTATGATTCTATGACTGAGAGATTGTAGACCTCATTCTGAAGTGACCAAAAATAACAAAAAATAGCTAGCATGACTTTGATAAGAATATTTGATGTTCCCACCATCCTCACTATGGGGAGAACAGAGTCTGCTCCAGAATGAAGTTTTCAATATAATGTTAAAAACCAGCATAGGGAGGCACTCACAGAGATGTGAAATGGGCTTCAGTCCAGTCAACATGTGGTTGGATGCTGCTGGAAATGGTTTCTGGCAGCTATTGCTGTATTTATAGTACTGTGAAAGAAAGTTCAAGAAAGTATCTATAAAAGGTGTTGTTGGCTGGGAAGTCAAATTTCCAGGAGGAATGAGACTTTCATGTTCTCAAGTTTTGGAGTGAAGAACTGAAACAGTCTCTTGGTAGGATCCAGAGAAAGCAGAAAAGCAGACATATTAGCAATAAGGTTCCCATCAGTTGTTCATAACTCAGTGGACAGGCAGATCTACTTGAGTGAAATTATGAATAGAAAGTAGCAAGTGATGTTGTAATGGATAAAAAAAAAAACGAACAAACCACAATCACAAAACAAAACAAAAAAAAACAAACCCCAAAACAAACAAACAAAAAGATGCTATATCGCTATGACATTTATTGGACTGAGTGAGCCAGAAAGACCTCACCAGCTTCACCTTTAACCTGTAGGTAACTGAATGCTTTAGAAATGATTTTTTGTGACAATGAAATTAATATTGGTTATAAAAAATCTTAGTGTATGCAGTTGGTATGAAAAGATTTAAGAGCTCTTGGTCATGGCAAACCCACCCAAAAATATCAGGATATTAATTAGAAATCTGGCTCAGCTTCTGCTGTTCTGAGAAAAACATGTCAGATGCATAGGAAACTATTAAATTAGAAAATGTCTTTATGATATAACTGGTGGTTAGAGTCTAACCCTCTTTAGAAAGGCAGAGTCTACAAAAATGGCAGGACACTGTGTAAATTGCCCCACCTATCTGCATAGAAGATCTTCTGCAAAGTAGTAACAGATTAAATAGCCTCATTAATATCACCACATGAATACTGCAGCTGATGTGTTTGTCCTGCTTGGGCTGCTTCCTCCTCAAATGAAAGAAATAAAATGCTGCAAAAGCAAATAAATGGGTAAGGCAGGAATTGCACCATTGATATCAGTAATGGAGCAGCTTGTGCTGGTCTTGAGCTGAGGGACACCTCTGAAAACTTTTCCAGGGAGACACACCATGTTTGGGAGTGTGCAAAGTGGAATTAAAAAGAGAGAAAAGCAAATGGTGACTGAAAGGGAGGAGGAAAATAAAACCTCTGAGTTCAATTAAATCATTGAACCTGGGTGTGTCCTTAACTTCATGTCTTAGTGGACATGAAATAGGTGGTACAGGGCTCACTCCTTGATGCCAGGGTTTGCACATGAAACTCTGCTGACAGTTGGAAGCACTGATGATGAAGTATTCATTGAGAAGAAGCCATGGTTGAGCAGGGCTGGGGATAGTATCTGCATATGATAGAACTGTCTATCTATTTAGTCCTGATGATCTGCTATCCTGATTTGAGCAGAAGCCAATTTTTAGTTTTATTTTTTAAGGCATCCCTTTAAAGCCTCACTGTAAGTTCTCCCTCTCTATTGAATAAGTACAAAAATCTGGAGATTTCTCCAGCCACTCATCCATGCTTTCATGTCTTCAGAAAAGAGAGAAAATACATAAAGTTATTTATGCACAGACAGAGAGCTATCTGTTGCTTGGAGACATGTACAAATACATATTCAAGTGGATTTCCAAAGTAGCCATAGGCTTTCCTTTTGCCGGGGAAGAGAACGAAGGAACAAAGCAATATAGAGGTAGTAGCGCTAGTGTAACTGCTCAGTGGGGATCATGATGCTCTAAAAGCGACAGCTTTTCCCTCTTCCAGTAGAAGTGGAAAACAACTCACACCTCCACAGTTCAGAGGCGATACATGGGAGGCAGCCCTGGCAGATGGAGGCATGAGCCTAGAAGCTCTTCCCAGTTCTTTTCTTCAGTTCCAGCCTTCATCACTCTAAAGAGTATCCTGAAGACATGAGCTAAGTGTGGCAAATTGATTGATATCTTTCCAATCTTGTATTCATCACCCCTTCAACATTAGCTGTCCAAGAAATAAACCAAAAAAACTCACTACCACCTCAGAAACATCTTCATGGACATCTCATTGCCATATAATGCTGACTCAGCAGTCCATCCAGGTATAAGCTTTGTTCTGACTATGCTAAAATACAGCAGCTTTGCTTTTTTCCTCAGATAATTTTCTGGCTTTACATTTAAAGGATCTTTCTCCTATACCTGTCTTCTGAGAAGGTATCTTCTGAAACTTCAAGTCATTGCCATGTGAATGTTTTCATAATCTTGCATTCACAACCCTCTAGATGTGCCAGAGCAATGCCAACTCCAGTTTGGAAGGAAAGAATAGAATGTAGAAGAAACAAACTTTCTCAAACTTATATATTTTAAAAGATGGGACATGACCCAGTATCTGTAACTGGTCAGCTAAAATGGCTTCTAAAAGGGGCAGAGATGGCTCACAGCTTTTCAATAGTTATCCATGAGACAGTACCCTTGTGGACAGGAAGGCCAATGATATCCTTGGGTGCATAAAGAGTGTGTCCAGCAGGTCAAGAGAGGTTTTTCTCCCCCTCTGCTCTGCCCTAGTGAGACTACATCTGGAGTATTGTGTCCATTCTGGTCTCAGCAGTTCAAGAGGGACAGGGAAAACTGGAAGGGAAGACTGGGAAGGGATGTTTACAAATATCTGAAGGGTGGTTGTCAAGTAGAAAGGGCCAGTCTCTTTTTAGTGGTGCTCTGTGAATAGGGCAAGGGGCAATGGTCACAAACTGTAACACAAAAGTTCCATTCAACATGAGGAAAAACTTTCCTCTCAGGGTGACAGAGCCTGCACCAGACTGACCAGGGAGGTTGTAGAGACTCCTCTGAAGACTTTCAAAACCTGTCTGAATATGTTCCTGTGAGTCCTGCCCTGGGTGATACTGTTCTGGGCAGGGGAGTTGGGTTTGATGATCTCCTGAGGTCTCTTCCAACTCCTAACATTCTATATCAGGCAAACTAGGCTGTTACTGCCCAAAGGAAGAAGGATCAGTGCCCCATCTCTGCCATAGAAGGGAAAGGGGCAACAAGTTGATTTGGAACAGAAATCCAAGGGGAAAACCTCTGAAGAGCTGGGCTTGATTTTCATGCTACCATCACATATGAGAAAAGGGAGCATCAGGCAGAATGAGGAACAGTTGGACCAGACTCAGCAGCAGCAGTCAGTCATGGTTCTCCAGGGGTTTGACATTGAAAGTCAGTTCTGCCTTGCTGCCCCAAGGAGTTCATTGCCTGAGGTAACCATCTGCTTGTCAGTGCCTACTTCTGGCCTGATAGATGTGAATAGAGTTGGAAAATAAAGGTCTAATTTTGGTTGAAAGCAACAAAACATTTAGGACATTAAATATAGGGACCCAGTAGCGATGTAGCCTAATTGCTGTTTTGTTCTTTTAAAACAGGGTGTCCAAAAGGTACTTACGGTTCAAACTGCCAAAACCCCTGCAAATGCCTGAATGGGGGCCACTGCCACCCTGCCTCGGGAGCATGTGACTGCACTCCTGGTTTCATCGGGGCTGATTGTACTAAAAGTAAGCCAACATTCCTATTCTGCCTCTTTTAAAAGCCAGCAGAGTAATCTGCATAAGAGTTTGTCAGTAGAAAAACAGACAGATCCCAGCTACCTCCTCCTTGATTTGTAAATCAGCATTCCAGCTTTGTATAACAAACTCTTGCAAAATATTTCCCCCTCTCTTCTGCATGTGTAGAAACAAGGACACTCATCCCAGTATTACAACCTGCTTGCCCAAATTTATTTCTAGAGTCAGCTCAGCATGAATAGCTCAAGTTCCTTCTTCCTGTCCAAAATTTCTAGGTTGAGAAATTATCTCAATATTTTGCTTCATGCTATGGTGCAATTAGTTTCAATAAATGGGAAAAAGATCAAGTTTTGTCATGGCAAAACTGGTGAAGACTCCAAGGCAACCCTACTCTCACTTTTTCATTTCAGAGCTACATTGTGTGGCTGAATTTCTGTCCTGTTTCCAAAGCTATGACCTCTGAGAAGTTCTCTTTAGCTTATTCCAGAAAGGCAATGTTTTAATGTTTAGTAACCTATAGCTTAACTCTTCATCATAGGAGAACATTAATATTAAGGAAGGATAGATGTCTTTAGCTGGAAGGATGAACAGATGATATTTCAGTTTTAAAGTCACCTTTTTGGTAGGAAACCTACTAAATGTTCCATGTGAAACCATGGATTATATTTATAACCTCAAGCAAAGTTTGAGAAAGCAGCAGTTATGACTTTAGATGGGTTCTGGTCTTATAGTTTTTGCTTTGAAGCACATTAGCTGGAACAAAACCTAATCCAGCTCTACCTTTAAGATCCTGCCTATGTTAAAGATGAAAATGTGCTTTGGATACCCAGGGTGATTAACAAAAGGCTGTGTTTCCTTCAGCTTGCCCTGAAAACCGATATGGGAAGGACTGCACCTTGTTCTGTACATGCGGTAAAGGTCAGTGTGACCCACGGACTGGCAAGTGTACCTGTCCCCCCGGCCAAATGGGACCCAGCTGTCAGCAAGGTAACGAAGCGGGACCCAAGGTCATCTTGTCAGTTGTGCACATACTTAAAACAACCAGCAAATAAAACCCAGTGCCAGACATTGTCTATAACTGTTTCCCAGTGCCTTTGCTTGATAACACTACAGTTTGCCATACTCGTCTCCTGTCCCTCTCCACTCCATTGCCCTGCCTTTATCCTATCCCATCTCACCATTTTGCTCCACTACACTTGGCACTGATGACTTCTTTCAGGGACTGCAGTTGAAACAGAGCATAAAGATGTCAAGATATATTTACAAATATCTAAAAGGAGGGGCACAAGAGGATGGGGACAGACTCTTCAGTGGTGCCCTGTGACAGGACATGGGGCAATAGACACAAACTGGAACCCAGGAGGTTCCATCTGAACTTCTTACCTGTGAGGGTATCAGAGCTTTGCCCAGGCTGCCCAGAGAAGTTGTGGAGTTTCCTTCTCTGGAGACTTTCAAAACCCACCTGGATGCAATCCTGGGCAACCTGTTTTCGGTGACCCTGCTTTAGCCAGGGGGTTGGATTAGATGGTCTTCAGAGGTCCCTTCCAACCCCTACCATGCTGTGATTCAGTCATAGAGTTTGAGAAAAGGGTACTTTGTACCACACAATATGAACAGTGTGAGTGCACTGTGGATGGGTGGGACTAAATTTAGAAGCAAATTGCTTGAGCTGAAAAAGTGAAGGGAGAAGATTTTCTGAGAAGGATAGTTGAGAGATGGAGCAAAGGAAGGAAAGCAAAGGGAGCAAATATGTAGTGCAGCTGAGTGAGGAGATGAGTGAGACAGAATGTTTGGAAGAAATTGCTAATAAGGATGGAGTACAGTGTGCCACAGCCCTTGGAGGAGATACCAGGCACTTGGGATACTCTATGGGGAGCATGCATTTGTATTTATTCTCTGCCACCTTCATCCTTTTCTGGGATGTTAATTTTCTTTTATTTTTTTCTCTTTTCAAATTTTGTTAATTCTCTGTAGTGTGTCCCCAGGGACAATATGGCCCCAACTGCCACCTGACATGTACCTGTCAGAACGGTGGTATCTGTGACCATGTGGATGGCAACTGCACTTGTGGGCTCGGCTGGACGGGAAGATGGTGTGAGAAAGGTAATTTTCTGCTTTGATGATAACACACATGTACATTCAAGCAGGGGTTCACAGTGTCTATAGACCCACAAAAGGAAATGATTTTTGCTTAAGTAGACTCCCTCCCAGCTGCACTCATCTCTGTAGCTTCTCTCATACAGAACTGCCTCTAGTTAGAGCTTTAGGTCTTTTTTCAGTTTCCTCATGAGTCCTGCTCTCTAACTTTCATAAATTCCTTTGCACAGAATCTTATTTCTTGTCTTGTCCAATTTGTTTGTTCTTTTGTTCATGGAACATTGGTTTGTATCTTCTTTCACGTGCTTCTCCAAGGTCAGCAGAAGCTCACATCTCCCTCCTCACTTGTTTTGTGTTCTCTTGTTATTTTGACACTGGAGTGCAGTTGAACTTCCCATGTATTGACTTGCTGGCTAGTCCAGTTCTGACAACATCTGTCCAAAGCAATTGAGACTGTCCCACTCACTCGCCCTTACTTTCCCGTAACATATCTCCCATAGAGGAGACAAAGCATGCTTCAGTAGAATAAACAGTTTTTAAGTTCCAGAAATCTTCCTGCCAGCCCAGAGTTTTTCCATGTCTTTCTGTCCATCTCGCATAAGTCACTCTACATCACTGTTCCAATTTACCTCCCCAGAGAAGAGATAACTGTATAGTTACAGGCTTAAATGTTCAGGAAACCTGAACATTTATTATTTACTTGTATTATGTCAAATAAATTTTCTAAGTTCATATTCAATAAGACATCATCATTACATCATAACCGCTATGATGAAATCTCCCCAACATGTTCCAGAGCTTTCATTTGCATCCCTTCTGCTCCTGACATCTGTAGAATATCCACCTCAAACTCCATCCATGTCTTGACAAAGAACTGGTTGTTATAAGGGAGTGTCCCTATGGAAAACTGTCATATAGAACTGACACTTTTTAGCTGATTTATTCAATGTGCTTGTTTCACTTTGCACCTGAGAAAACTCAGAGAGTCACCTCATGCCTGTATGTGCAGACTAAGGAGCAGGGAGGAAAGGGAGGAAAGGGAGGATTCTAACTACATGGAGCCACTCACAATGTAAACGGCACGGTGGGCAGGCACTAAAAAAGTGCAGTTTACCAGTAACTATCTGTTTTTTGTATTGATTGGGGCACCTGTGTTCATTTATCTCCCTGAAATCTATGTAAACACCCACAATATGCATTTGGATTGAAGAGCTCTGGTACAGCTGTGCAGATGTCATCACATGTAGTTGTAGGTTCTGGGTGTATCTTGCAGATATTCTTAGATAAAAAAGTTCTGAAGTCCAACACAGAGCACAGACATACGCACATTGTATAAGGGACTATAAGTCATATCACTGGAAAGAGCTTCTCCATTTTTCAGATTTTGACAGATTCAACCAAGTTATTGGAAAACTGAGCTGTGATTTCTACAGCAGTGTAGTTTTGAGTAGAAATCAAAGACAGCTAATCAGGCATCCTTTCTCTAGTGATTAGATAAGATGTTCTTGAAAGATCTCACCTGACATTTTCAGAGTTATGAATCTGATTATCTGGATGGCCACGCTTGTTTAAGATGGTATACCCAGATTCAAATTGTCACAGTGGTGAGAACTACAGAAATGATGCCTCATGTTATGACAGTGGCACAGTCACTTTTGTATGAGCTGGCTTTCAGCAATTTGGGACATATGTCATTCTGTAAAAGCAGATGTCTCATTATACATGGAAAGTCAATTGCTATGTGTAAAAAAGAGGTCCTCCTGGTTTTATTAGGAATTGGAATTGTGTGAACTCCAATAATAACAAAGAAGAGTAAAAGTTTCATGTTTTCTTTCACACTTTCTAAGTTTCTAAAAGAAAATATCACTGTAGGTATAGAAAAAGAAAAAAAAAAGTCATTAATACCATTTACTGTGTGTTTTTACAGCACATGTTGTGGGTTCAACATTGACTATGTGAAGAGATAAATTTAAAAATCAGTCTGTAAAAAGTATAAGAAAATTGCTGTTCTATATAATATAAAATTTTATCAAAGTATGTAAAACATGGAACTGTTTGGGTGAGAAGTGACCTTAAAGCTCATCTAGTTCCAGTCCCCCTGCCATGGGGAGGGACACCTCCCACTAGACCAAGTTGCTCAAAGCCCCATCCAACCTGGCCTTTAACACTTCCAGGGATGGGGCATCCACAGCTTCCCTGGGCACCACCCTCACAGATAAGACTGTCTTCCCTACATCTAATCTAAATCTGCCCTCTTTCAGTTTAAAACTGTTAACCCTTGTCCTACCCCTACAATACTTGATGAAGAGTTCATTCCTCTCTTTGTGCAGGCCCCCATTAAGTAATAAAAGACCACAATAAGGTCTCCCTGAAGCCTTCTTTTCTCCAGGCTGAATAACCCCAACTCTCTCAGCATGTCTTCATAGGGGAGGTACTCCATCCTGTTGGTACCTTTGCAGCCCTAAGTATATCATAGTTATGCAGAAACACTATGTCTTCATAAAAAAAAAAAAAATATCTTCTTGGCTCTGCTTTTTTTTTCTGTGGGCATCATAAACAGGCTGCCGAGGGCAGTGGTGGAGTCCTCATCCCTGAATGTATTTAAAAGCCTTGCAGATGTAGTACAGAGGGACATGATTTAGTGGTGACCTGGCAGTGCTGGGTTAACAGTTGGACTTTGTGATCTTGAAGATCTCTTCCAACCAGAATAATTCTATGTTTCAATAGAAGATATCACATAAGAACTTTTCTGGGCAACATAGTGATTTTTGTTTGGTTGTTGGTTTTCTGTCCATCTCCTGTCAGCAGAATGTCTCCCAGGGAAGTACGGGCCTGGCTGCAGCTTGGACTGCTTGTGCCAGCACAACGGTACCTGCAATAGGTTCACGGGCTGCTGCCAATGCCCTGAGGGTTTCTACGGCCACTCCTGTGAGCACAGTAAGTAGAGGCATCCTGGATAGCCTTTTCCAACACTAATGGGTTGTGGGGCTTCAAAGCATTCATGTAAACACCTCACCAATTCAGATAAAATTTTTGAGGTGTCTGATGCTGGAGTGGTGCAAGTTTATAAGCACATGGCATTATTAGGAGTTAATGATAAATACAAGTTTTGTTTGCTCCCAGGGAACGTAACTGAAAATATAGATGGTTTTAAAGGAATATAGGTTTTTCTTCATAAACCTTCTTAATTTGATATTTTCATTTTCAGGGTGTCCCCTTGGATTTTATGGACTAAGCTGTCTTCAGGCATGTGCCTGTAAAAATGGAGCGAGCTGTGATGCAGTGACAGGACAGTGCATTTGTCCTTTGGGTTATCAAGGTGTCCACTGTGAAAAAGGTATTTGTACCTCTCTGTTGTAAAAGAAAAAAAAAAAAAAAAAAGAGGAAATAAAACTCAAAAAGCTCCATGTCATTCATTACTCAAATATTTATTGATAACAACTTCTTCCATGTTTTGTGCTATATTAATATCCCAAAACACTATATTTGGGATTGTTTAACTGTTATGTAGCTGGGTGCTCTCACTTCCTTATAAATTAACTAATCTGGTTTCAATTAATACTGTGAAGGTCCTGTTTTCTGTGATGTCTTGCAGCAATGAGTTCCACATGTCGTTTATTAAAATTAAGTCCCTTTTACTGATTTTAAACTTGCTTCTAAAACTCTGAATAAGATTATTAAATAGGTTCATGTCAGACCTGTTGAGTATTATAGAAAGGTCTTCTAGAGAGTTCTAATTAAAACTGAAAGGAAGTGCCAGTTAAATTTCTGGGATAGATTTACAGATACCTTTGATAGGTTAGATTTGAAAAACCCTACATAAAAAGAGCTCATATAAAATGCCTATTCTGCTATGTTCTATTCTTCATTGAACTTGACATTTATACTCACTTGAGTGGTGAATTTATGATATTTCCTCTGAGACATCCTGGAGAAACTCCTCTGGCTTAACCTACGAGTTATTCTGGAGAAACTTCTCTGTCTTAAGCTACATCTTGACATACAAATATGAGTCTAAAAAAGTGCTCTCGCCATCAGGCTGTGACAGGGGCTGGTTTGGGGAGAGGTGCCGGCACCGGTGCGACTGTGGAGATGCTCCTTGTGATCCAGAGACTGGGAAGTGCCTTTGCCCATCTGGGAAGACTGGTGACAAATGCGACATTGGTAAGGGCAATGTTTTCTAAGAGCTGGACTATGTATGGTTAAAACAATATGACCTATTGCTCTGAGCATAATTGTGAAAGGATATTTGCCAGTATTCAAGAACACATTGTTTGTAGTACATTACTCTTAGAGGTTATCAACAGCTTCATCAACTACCTCTTGACTTAATCAATATTTAAATTGGTACATTGATAAGAAAAATGTTTATGGGCCAGTTTTAAAGTGTCATTTTCCTTGAGTTTTGGAAAATGTGGGCTAGTCAAGAATATCTCAAGGAACCCAAAGTTTTACAGATAATTGGGAGGACTCCAGAGGGTACAAATGGGCAGGAAGGGATCCAATTGCCCTTTGTTTTGTCACAGGGGCATTTGTGATGCTTTTCAAACCAATGCAAAAGTATATCCAGCTTCAGTTTTGATTCCCTGGGAAGCAGAGTGGAATCTCTTTGGGAGGGTACAGTAGAGTGACAGCAGCTATGCTTGCCTCTGGTGTTCAGCAGTAGTCCAGGGACATTTTATCCAAATAAAATTCTCTCATTTGCAGCACAGGCACTTGGGATAGGTGTGCTTGGGAAACAACCCACAAGAATAGAATTATTTTGTAACAAGGGTACAAAACTAGGTGAGAAAATTCTCCTGTGGGGAAAACCAGTCTCACAGCTGTACCTGGAGGAGATGGTTGCAGGGTTGACAGGCAGAAAGGACAGGCAAGAGTCTTGAGACACACTCTGATCATAGTTATGATGGAGCAAATTTTGGGTAGTTACTGAAGTAGAAGGAATAGTGGTGGTTAAAACAAGTGTAAGAAAACATTTGTGATCCTAATGCTGTGGCAAGAAGACTGAACATTCATGTGCTACTTTTAGAGGTTCACACCAGGAGCCATAATCCTCCTGAGCCTTTGAATCACAATGGGTGAATATTATTGCTCCTTTTGTTTTAGGATAGGGCAAGAAAAAGCTTAAAACAACCAGTTATTAAATTGAAGTAGTCACTGAGAGCTTGAATGCTGGTGCAACCTACAAAACTAAAACGGAAGATTATTTGCTTCCCTTTCCACACTACCCTTCAGTCAGAAACTGAAGCTACCCAGCCTTCAGGTGCTGGTCTGGTGGGGGACACCAGCCACCCCTGCAGCCAGCACAGTGCTGGGCATCTACGGGCCTTTCCAGTGAAATTTTAGGCAGAAGTGGAACACAAGGGGGAAGCTCAGCACCAAAAATATGAACTGAGGTTTTGCTTCTTTCAAACTGAGTAATTTTTATTTTTCTTAAATTGGTGAGGGTAGCCCCCATCCATGAAAAGCTGTTATGGGGTAGGTTTTATTTGCATTTTTATTTTCAATTAGGTTCAGTTCATCTGTGATATAACTGTGAGCAGCTGTGACTGTGCAGCTGCCATAAAGATAAAAGCCTGATTTTAATTTCAACTCTGGTAAAGCACCCATTAAACAGGCAAAATGTTAATTAAAAAAAAAAAAAAAAAAAGAAAAAAAAAAAGAAAATATAAAAGACTTTTATGGGTGCTTTTTTTCTGTAGTAAATTAACATTGCAGACTTTCAAACAGATGTCTTAAATACACGTAACATGAAAATGTGGCATTACACTAATTAAAATCAGATCCAGAGGTGTTTGTGGAGACCTTTTCTCATAAGGTTTCTAAATTGAAAAGGCCAAGCTCTGAGTGAAATGGGAAAATTCTCCCAGGTGTTGGGACTGCAGCTGATGCAGAGCTCAGAGGCATTTTTATTTACCTGGTGGTGCTTGTGTGAGAAATCAAGTGCCTTGATTATTTACAGTATTGTCTGTCAAGGTGAGGGAGAGCGAGCTGTTGTTTACAGGGTATTTAGCACCCTGCCCTATGACCTGCTAACTTTTCCTTTGTGCCTGTACTCTGGATGCAGGGGAAAAAAAAATGCTATGAGGATTTATCAGCCTAGGTATTAAATATATTTGTATTTGGAAATGAGACATTTTGTGAGTTTAATTTGGCAGGAGGCAGCAAAATTGTACAATTGGACTAAGACATAGGAGTGTATACAAAATGGATTATTTTTCAATTTCACATTCTTTGAGTGAAAGCTTTTTGCAGGCACATGCAGACAGCCAAGCAGTGCAGCAGATAGTGTAGATCCAGGATGCTGACAGTAACTTTCCTGAGCAGATCCCAAGATCTTTTCTGTTCAGCTGTCAACCCCTGTTTTTACACCAGTCATGATTTCCATTCACAGAACTTCTTTAGGACAGCTGGGCTGCAGTTTGGACAGACTATGTGACAGACAAAGCTTGAAGACTTCAAGGTTTTCCAAAATGTTATGTTTTAATGTTAACAGATGCAGTTGTCTAAGTAGCTTCCTGATTCTGGAGAACAGAGAGTCTACAATGGAGCATTCACTCTCTTCCTAACACTTCTGTCCCTCCAGAATGCAGGTCAGACCACTATGGCCCTGACTGCTCCCTGCAATGCCAGTGTGCCAGTAAATCCCAGTGCAATCCGTACAATGGGAACTGTGTATGCCCAGCCATGTGGATGGGGCCAACCTGCAAAGAAGGTAACACAAGCAGGAGATGTGCAGTGCTTCTTAGTAGAGGAAATCATGACTTGACCACAGTAGTGGTCAATGGACCCTTTAGACAGGAGTATCAACCCACCGCACATAGTGCACAGTTTCTGTGTTGGGTTGTGTGAGGGAGATGTGAAAAACTCAGCCTGTGATAGCAGCTTTTCTTGGAAGGGTTGTGTTGGTGTGTGCTGCCCTGCTAAGGGTCCAGATGCCTGGTGACAAATGCCAGGAGTCGTTCCAGGTATTCAAGCTGAACTGACTCAGTACAGACTTAGAGAAGGCTGTGGAGATCTTCCACAGCTTGCCTAAGGATTCCTCAGGCTGCCACCAACTCAGCTGTGTCAGAGAGTATCTCCCAGTATGAAATTCTGTCCTGAAATAGCTGATATCCACAGCCTGTGTAAGGTGAATAAGGAGGTATTTGCTCTGCATGCAAATAAAGGTTTGCTTACTTTTTGTGGAGGTGTCGGGTTTTGAAGAGCATGGTGAGTTGCAATAAGCCAGATAAATAGGTAAAACATTGGAAAATAGATTTGGGTTGATTTGTGAGGGTGCTAAAGCACTCATCACACTATCACGGAAGGGTTTGAGGTTTATATTTCTTTATTTAGATAATTTATCTTCTTACTAGATAAAGTANCCTTTCCACACTACCCTTCAGTCAGAAACTGAAGCTACCCAGCCTTCAGGTGCTGGTCTGGTGGGGGACACCAGCCACCCCTGCAGCCAGCACAGTGCTGGGCATCTACGGGCCTTTCCAGTGAAATTTTAGGCAGAAGTGGAACACAAGGGGGAAGCTCAGCACCAAAAATATGAACTGAGGTTTTGCTTCTTTCAAACTGAGTAATTTTTATTTTTCTTAAATTGGTGAGGGTAGCCCCCATCCATGAAAAGCTGTTATGGGGTAGGTTTTATTTGCATTTTTATTTTCAATTAGGTTCAGTTCATCTGTGATATAACTGTGAGCAGCTGTGACTGTGCAGCTGCCATAAAGATAAAAGCCTGATTTTAATTTCAACTCTGGTAAAGCACCCATTAAACAGGCAAAATGTTAATTAAAAAAAAAAAAAAAAAGAAGAAGAAAAAAAGATAATATAACAGACTTTTATGGGTGCTTTTTTTCTGTAGTAAATTAACATTGCAGACTTTCAAACAGATGTCTTAAATACACGTAACATGAAAATGTGGCATTACACTAATTAAAATCAGATCCAGAGGTGTTTGTGGAGACCTTTTCTCATAAGGTTTCTAAATTGAAAAGGCCAAGCTCTGAGTGAAATGGGAAAATTCTCCCAGGTGTTGGGACTGCAGCTGATGCAGAGCTCAGAGGCATTTTTATTTACCTGGTGGTGCTTGTGTGAGAAATCAAGTGCCTTGATTATTTACAGTATTGTCTGTCAAGGTGAGGGAGAGCGAGCTGTTGTTTACAGGGTATTTAGCACCCTGCCCTATGACCTGCTAACTTTTCCTTTGTGCCTGTACTCTGGATGCAGGGGAAAAAAAAATGCTATGAGGATTTATCAGCCTAGGTATTAAATATATTTGTATTTGGAAATGAGACATTTTGTGAGTTTAATTTGGCAGGAGGCAGCAAAATTGTACAATTGGACTAAGACATAGGAGTGTATACAAAATGGATTATTTTTCAATTTCACATTCTTTGAGTGAAAGCTTTTTGCAGGCACATGCAGACAGCCAAGCAGTGCAGCAGATAGTGTAGATCCAGGATGCTGACAGTAACTTTCCTGAGCAGATCCCAAGATCTTTTCTGTTCAGCTGTCAACCCCTGTTTTTACACCAGTCATGATTTCCATTCACAGAACTTCTTTAGGACAGCTGGGCTGCAGTTTGGACAGACTATGTGACAGACAAAGCTTGAAGACTTCAAGGTTTTCCAAAATGTTATGTTTTAATGTTAACAGATGCAGTTGTCTAAGTAGCTTCCTGATTCTGGAGAACAGAGAGTCTACAATGGAGCATTCACTCTCTTCCTAACACTTCTGTCCCTCCAGAATGCAGGTCAGACCACTATGGCCCTGACTGCTCCCTGCAATGCCAGTGTGCCAGTAAATCCCAGTGCAATCCGTACAATGGGAACTGTGTATGCCCAGCCATGTGGATGGGGCCAACCTGCAAAGAAGGTAACACAAGCAGGAGATGTGCAGTGCTTCTTAGTAGAGGAAATCATGACTTGACCACAGTAGTGGTCAATGGACCCTTTAGACAGGAGTATCAACCCACCGCACATAGTGCACAGTTTCTGTGTTGGGTTGTGTGAGGGAGATGTGAAAAACTCAGCCTGTGATAGCAGCTTTTCTTGGAAGGGTTGTGTTGGTGTGTGCTGCCCTGCTAAGGGTCCAGATGCCTGGTGACAAATGCCAGGAGTCGTTCCAGGTATTCAAGCTGAACTGACTCAGTACAGACTTAGAGAAGGCTGTGGAGATCTTCCACAGCTTGCCTAAGGATTCCTCAGGCTGCCACCAACTCAGCTGTGTCAGAGAGTATCTCCCAGTATGAAATTCTGTCCTGAAATAGCTGATATCCACAGCCTGTGTAAGGTGAATAAGGAGGTATTTGCTCTGCATGCAAATAAAGGTTTGCTTACTTTTTGTGGAGGTGTCGGGTTTTGAAGAGCATGGTGAGTTGCAATAAGCCAGATAAATAGGTAAAACATTGGAAAATAGATTTGGGTTGATTTGTGAGGGTGCTAAAGCACTCATCACACTATCACGGAAGGGTTTGAGGTTTATATTTCTTTATTTAGATAATTTATCTTCTTACTAGATAAAGTACTGGGTGCAAATTTCCTCCCACTCATAGTCTAATTGCAACTGGCTTGATGGTAATACCACAGTTAAGTATTTCGTTTGGGAGACACTTTGGGGACTTTCCACTAGAGAGATGCTTTGTTGTTTTGCCTGCTCTCTGCCTCTGTGAGGAGGTCAGTGTAACTTTGTCCTCTGACTTCCTTTGAAGAGTACCATTTATTGAATTATTCAAGTGTAAATTGTATAATCTATATAATATTTCAGTATTATGTTATATAGACCAAAACCACGTTTCTACTTAATTCTCTAGGTGGCCCTCCAAAACTTCCTCTTTATGAAGAACAAACTCAAGAAAGAGGGAATATTTCTCCAAGAGCTCTACAACAGTAACATTTGGACTAATATATGAACTGTTTTATATGCACAGATGGTATTTGGATTGGGATATGAAAACAGATATTCAATTCAACTTGAGTTTTGCTGAAGTATTCACACTTCTTATGGAAGACTACAGAGGCCATTTAGTAGCTGGATCCTTTCAAAAAGTTGAATCTGTTTCATGTATTTATTCATAGCCTCTTACCCCTACATTAATCTGCTCTGGACTTTCTTTCTGATATATAATTAATTGTTTGATGGCTTGGATGTGTTTTTAACAAGACCAGCTCCAAAGAGCATCAGGATAAGCAGTATGTAATATATCAACATGCAGTGAGCCACACCACATATAAGGGACTTTCTTAACCTGCTTGGCAACCAGTGTGAAGTTTAATGAGTGTTTCAAAGATTGTGAAGCCAATGTGGATTCACTGCAAAATTACATCGCACAGAAACTAGTGAGAGTCAGAGAATTAAGTCCTACTTGAATAAAGTAGTGTATTTTAGAAAAGCATTTGGTCTGATTTTAGACTTGCAACTGATGAAACATCCTCCACAGTCCTCAATAAATTGATACTTAAGAATATGTACCACATTTCTAGTGCAGACTGACTGATTGGAAGTTCTTCATCTATATCTTGCTTATGTCTGAATCTGTCTTTCAAAGAACATGGTGTCATCTGTCAGGCTCTCCTGGCTTTCTGCCTCTTTCATCTGTCAGTTGAGTTTCTCAGTGTTTTGTCAAGTCAAACTGTGCAGAAGTTCTCACCAAACAGTGCCTTAAAATGCAGGAAGGAGTTTTATCTTGGATGGAGAAAGCAGATTGTAAACAAAGATAGATGTTAAAGATAATGTCTGTTCTTTATAATTATAATGTCCTTTTACTGCACAATGGTTTGATTAAGTCAGCATTAAAATGTTCTGGTAACCATTCAACAGTTGCTGCTGGTCACTTACTAGAACAAAGACATTTTGGTGCTATTTTGTCCGTTTAGGCTGGTTGTCCTTTAATGTAGGACTGTCTCATTATAAAGATAGAATGTTCGCTATTTTAACATTTTGAATTAACAAGACTAAAAGATTTCAGAGTGCCTCTTTATACCTCTGTTTAGGTTAGGAGTTGCAAAATCCATGTAGTAACCTCTTGACTATACCAAAAGTGCACTTATTAAAGTGCGTAAGAACCATGGTGGGCTCAGCAGACAGGGTAGTATAGACAGGTACAGCCCTTGGGTTCACATGCCACAGCAAATTGCAGCCACACAAGAGGAGATTTTTGTCTAAAGAGGCAAAGTAACAATAATTGGTGGTAAGTTGTGATTTTTAAATATGTAGTTTGTTATTGCAGTTAGATAATGAGTAGGTGAAGTAACAGTTTTACCTCATGGTTCACCTCAGGTCTTAAACATATCTGTAGCTATGAACTGTCCAGTAAAAAGCAAGAGACATTCACCTGGGAGTTTAATTCAGACTGTGATTTATTGGAAACAATACAGGCTCAGGATCTTTCAAACTCTGGAAGTCTTATTGACATTATTAATCACTTCATAGGTATTGAAAATCATCCTGAACACAGGAAAGATTGATGTGAATGTGTCCACATTAATTAACCAACTGTGCTTTCAGACAGAAAATCACGGGGGCCGATGCTGATCCCAGGTCATTTCTTCTTTAGAGCTCTATGATTGTCACTGGAAAATTTACTCTATGTGAAAGTAGCAAAATTGTTGCTGTCCCAAAACTAGTCATAAGTGTGTGACATTCAGCAGGGCTTTCCTGTCATCTGTGACATTTTAAATGTTATTTTGGATATGTGATAGCCTGGGTCTGATCCTACGATTATGTGAATCTGGGGCCATGTCACTTAACTGAAACTGATAAGGTAAATCTCATGTGAGACAATCTGATATAATCTTAACAACTGCTGCAGAACAACAATGCAAGTTAAGCAATTGACTTGCCGTGATCTTTTATGTATTTACTGCAGAGCCAAAGTAAGGTACTAATGCAAATGTTGAATTATATTAAAGATTTTTCATAGAATCATAAAGTGAGTTAAGTTATAAGAGACCTCTGGAAGTCTCTTCCACTTCAAATTTAAATGGGGTTGCTCAGAGATTCATCCAGTTGAGTTCTGAGTATCTCCAAGGATGGAGATCCCACTACCTCTTTGGGCCCCTTTCCCAGTGAATATTTCATGCTCATGATTTTTTTTTTTTCCTGGTTTCTAATCAGAATTTCCTGAGTTCACTCGGCTGCTTCTCATCCTTTCAGTGTGCACTTCTGAGAACTGTTTGGCTTCACCTCATCTACAGCATGGGGTAGATGAAGACAGCAGTAATACCTCCCCTTGGTCTTCTGAAGACTGAACAAACCCTGCTCCCTCAGACCCAACCGTACCAGCCCCAGTTATCTTAGTGCCCCTCCACTGGCACCATTCCAGCTTAGGGAAAGATGCCCGATGCCCAGTATGGTTACTCAGCAGTTAATGCATAAAATCCAAGAACTTACATTTTGCTGTTTCACAAATGTTTATAAAATGTACTGTTTTGCNGGAGGCAGGAGGATTTGCTGTTCTCAGTAAGGTGTATCTGTAGGTAACTGCTGGGAAAACCATTGCAATAACTTGGTGGCACTGAGCAGCTAGTGCTGGGGCATCATTCCTAAGTAAATGCCATCTTTGAGAGCCCGCCCTTGTGGGAGAGTAGAAGTCTTTGGCTGCATTGCTACCTAATAGAGCAGAGATCAATACCTAATAAGTTAACGGAACTAATTAGCATACAAGTCACCTTTCTCTGGTCTAGTACCAAAGAGCCACTTGGTCTGGCTGCCCAGAAGGCCTCCAGAAACACAGGATGTTGTGGCCTAGAGGCATTACCCTCATTCCCTCACATTTCCTTTACTTTGACACCACTCCCTGAGGCAGAACTAATCAAAATGGATAGAGATTTCCATGAGTCCATCTCAAAAAGTTCACCATCTTTAACTACATGGCTCTTTCTTCAGCTTGCACTGTTTGGATCATATTTGTGCTCTCATCACTACCTATGGGACATTCAGACTCATACGTGATACAGTTATCTGCATTTTATGGGGGGAAAATGCCATATGTCATGTCTAAATAGCTCACTTCCACAGCTAGACAGAGATGCGCCTGTAATTTGCTTTATACTGCCAATACTTTTTGTGAGAGGAAATTGTTGGGGCACTGGAAGTTATTTATTTTCCACTATATTTTATTAGGTTATTTCCTGTTTTCCTTCCTGTTCCTTTGCTCTGTCTAATTTGGCAGATTGATTTTCTTCTTGCACTTTCCTTCCTTTTGGTTTGTTCTCCCAGTCCAACTCACCATCTACTTGTCAAAATCTTCTGAACATCAGCTGGATCTTAGAAAATAGAGCTGGCCAAGGATTTCAACATTTAAAATGTGGATAAAGATTTTCAGCTAATTTAAGCCTTCAGCCTTGCCATTAGAGTTCTGTCCAAATCTAGAATACAGACATTTCCTCTATGATTTTTTTTCCTGCATACTTTTTACTTTATTTTCCCCACACATTCTAGTCCCTGTTTTACTTTGTTCCTGTTCCCACTAAAGTCAGAGTGAAATTGTAGTAGGCTATGCTACTCAGAGTAGCATAAAATACAGTTAGACTGGCCCAATTCTACTCTCTATTTCAGGTATTAGCACATTTCCAAACACCCCAGTAGATTTTCAACATTTAGACTGAGACTGGTAGGGGGCATTCTGGGAAATAACACATTTCCCAGGTACCACCTGGTGAGCATTGGGCAAAACAGAACATTTGTATGGGGTTCGTTAGGTAAACTTATCTGGCCTAAGACCTTTACTGCTGAACACATTCATCTTCCTTCTTGGTTAATCATAGCAAAGTATCATTATCTTAAAAACATTTACTTGGCAGCAAGTACAATATTTAGCTTTGGCCTCCAGCTCTCTCTTCTGTACAGAATATTTTATTGTATTAGGAAGTGAAAATTTCTCATTGCATGATAAAAATTAACTGTATTTCTCCAAAGGTGAATTTTCCAATCTACTAGCTCACAAATTTCCAGTGAAATCCTCTATGCTTCAGGAAACTAGTCCCTCTAAAGTTATGTGCCCCTCTAGACTGAGATAAATTGAACATTAGATGCATCTATACCTTGGGAAAAGAGATCGTTAAGTTCAACTTAGAGAAATGGCCTCAAGGGATCTTGGGCTTATTCAGGCTAGCCAAAGGCCATAGTCAGCACAGCAAAAATTCCAAATTTTGACATATTTAATCTATTAATTTGAATTGCCAAACAGTCTTTAGACATATTGTTACCGATGCCCAGTATGGTTACTCAGCAGTTAATGCATAAAATCCAAGAACTTACATTTTGCTGTTTCACAAATGTTTATAAAATGTACTGTTTTGCTCATACCTACGTATACAGAAATATGATTAGAGCAGCTAATCAAAGGGGGAACATTTCTCAAGTCATAGTATTTACTCCTGTGTATACTAGTTTACATTTTCCACAGTACCTTGATAATAGAATTGCAAATAGGTAGTATAATGGAAATAAAATATTTTTGTATTAAGTATTTTTAAAGAGTGTCACAGTTTTAGGTACATGATGAAACAATTATTTTAAGTGACTGATACTGAGCCTGTGCCAATGAATTAGATGAATTAGATCTGCCTGGGAATTATTTCAGCAAAGTTTTTTTCAAATCCAATATGCCATTTCATACGAAACTACTCACATACAATAGTCTTCTTTTAACTCATTCCTCCTTCAAAATACTGCTTAGCTACGTTATGTTAGTGCCTTGGGGAAAAAAGTTCACTTCAGTGCCATTTAAATGGATCATTCTGATCTGGGGCTTAGTGTGACTTTGTTCCAAAACAAAGCATCATCATAGGAAGGTAAAAAAAAAATAAAAAATTTCAAAAATATTAAAAGATTACCTTTGATGGGATAGCTTTGAATGTGTTGTCTTGGTTCTTTGTGAAGGTTTTCACTTTTTTCACAAGTCAGGGAAAATATTTATAGGATGTTGTTTTCTAGAAGAGCCAAATCTTTACTACATTAGTTATTAATTAAGGAAGTTTACTTGCTTGTGATGCCATTAATATGTTTTGATTCTGCTTCTTACTGCAGATTTACAAGTTGACATTATTCTGTGCCTACAAAATAATTTTTTATTAGAAAGCATGTACTTTTTAATGGAAAAGTTACTAACTGAGCATTTCCATAGATTCATTTTATGACAAGTGAGATTAATTACGGCTAGAATCATGTAAACGTGCTTATTTGCTTCTTCAGATTCCAGTGAGAAACTGTCAGGCTGATACTGTCCTGAACATAGCACCGGAGCCTGTTGAAAATGAAAGCAACTTCAGCGAGAATGGGTTTTCTATTTAAATTTATGTCCATCTTCCATTTGGTAAATGCCTTTCTTGGCTCTCAGTTTCCCAGGAGGCTGAAGTTAAACTTCCTTGAAAGGAGCGCTTTTGTGTATCCCACTGTAACACACTTGCACGCACAGATAACTCCTTTCAGAAAGACATTTGAATTAGTTTGACCACGCAATCTCTGTGCCAAATCCCACTCTTTTACCTTGCTGTGTATTCCAGATAACCTTGGTTTGAGGGGAGTGGAAATGAGTGTAACTCAGTGGGTCCAGCAGAATCTTACTCAATGTGAATTCATGAAACTAGAACATGTGTTAAGTTAGACTTCAGCATTTATAACACTATCCTCATAGGAAAACAATCAGAATTTTAAAAATTCCCCACTTCCCCTTGCCAAAAATTATTATTCCACATTTATCCTTTTTATTTTGAAGAACCATAGCTATTGAAGTTTGCCCAGATTTCTTGCCAACCATATTATTTTGATTGGCTGCAGATTTCTGTTTGTGTAAGTAATAACCATCATAGTGTCAGGAGTTGCCAATGGGACAAGCATGGAAATTATACCTTTGTGTCCTTCCCAGAAGAGCCAGAGACACAGTTTGGAGCCATCGTGGCTTCATACTGTTGATCTAGCAGGGACAAATAATGTTTCTGTTAAGAGTTTAGCTTCTTATCAGAGCAAACAAAAGCTTAGGGAGAGTCCTTGAGAGAACTGGTACCAGGAAACCTACATCTTCCCATCCTTGTATTATTTTTTTTAATACTCAGATTAGAAACCTTCTCAGTTCCCAGTTCTTGAAGGACTTTTCCTGCATGTTGACCTGTGGCTGACTGCAGCAGCTCCACACATGAGCTGCGACTATGGCCAGTAATTCTTTTGCAGGGTCAAAGCTTCAAATCCTAGCACTGTGTAAAGTAATTTCCAGTGGTAAACACCAAATCTCAGTCTTGTAGAGCATAAATTGTTTATTCTGTTCTTTTTTTATTGCTTTTAATAAGCACTTGCATAGCAATGTTATGTCTTTGTGAATTTGTAATCCCTCTCCAAAGAATATGTGGGCTGTATCTCAAAAGTGTACTGTGCTTTCTGTTGAACATGTATCATAGTGAAAGGATGCTGATTTATTGTTTTATATATAAACATTTCATTAAAACTTGTTCTTGTTTTCTCCTTATTGATCGTCTTGAAGCAATGGGCTTATGTTGTGGATGAAACTTTATTCTGTTCAACTAATTCACATGCAGAGCAAACACACTGAAATCACACTTGATTTTAGTAGTTTGTATAGAATAAATAGTGGCTTATATACATAAATGGGTTTATACATGATCTCCGACCAAAGCAACTTGTCCAGTGACGAAGCTTGATAGAGGTTTCTGGCACTCAGTCTCCAGAGTATTAGAAACATTCAAAACACAGCATAAATCTTGCTGTCAAAGGATGGTTATGAAGTGTAATATTTCTGGACGACCTGGGCATGAAGCACTTTGAAGGCATTTGATACCACACACCTGCAGGCTCCCATCAGCCTTCTTGGACGCTTCCCAGCACCTAATACTCACCGAACAAACAGCCCCTTCACCTTAAGGGTATTGTCTTCTCACCTTGGCAGGAGCTAAAGGAACACATGTGCCTGTTTAATGACAAATAATGCAATGTGTGTGCTGGTTAATTGGAAGTAGCATGCTAAATTGAATTCAAAATGTGCAACAAAGGGGGGACAGTATATCAACAGCTGTCAGAGAAAAGGGCAGAGATATGGCCAAATAGCTTCTGGGAGAAAAGCTCTAGAGGCTTGGACTTACTGTTACATTTTAGAGCAAGCTATTTAAACTGAGCTCTCTAGTGCTGCAGATTTTGTCATATGCAATTCATTTTTCATAGAGTTTTCAATGAGGAGTAGACTTTTCATTTGGTTTGTCATCTTTTTAGCATGTGTTATAAATGTAGAATCATTGCAACTTATTCAATAATTTATTAGTTAGAAGCAATATTTAATCTATTCAAATAAGCTGTTAATGTTATTGCACTAACTGTTCATTCCTAATGATTGTTGCTATTAAGAGCTAATCAGGGAGTAGATATGGGAATATTAAAATTTAATATTCTCAATTTATGCATAGTTAACATTGGTCTAAGTCTTAAGTCTGTAAAAAAAGCCATGTCTCTACAGTACTATAAATGTTCCTTTGTGACTGCAATATATACACAGCACTGGAATAAGAGTGATCTTGTGGCTGTGATCCAGGAAGCACTGCTCCTTGATATGGTCCCCTCAGCATCTTCAGATGCTGTTAAACCAATCTGTAGCCAGCAATGCTTATCTCTTGTTTTAGTCAGCACTGAAAGTTCACAGGGCACTAATAGAGTATTCTGTATGCATGCAGTAAAAAANCAACTAGTCATGTAACTGTCCATGCCATTTGGCAGTATCTAGCTTCCTTTTCAGTAATAGCCCCATAAATCTTTATCTTGTACTATGCTGATGACAGCAAAACATCTGAGAAGCTGCATGTGGTGTAGATGTTATAGTTAATGTTTAAAATGCTTC
Organism: Ceyx cyanopectus; assembly: GCA_013401355.1. Taxonomy (NCBI): domain Eukaryota; kingdom Metazoa; phylum Chordata; class Aves; order Coraciiformes; family Alcedinidae; genus Ceyx; species Ceyx cyanopectus. Next base: position 80,905 of record VYZU01023190.1, on the reverse strand, counting down.
ATGCCATCATCTACTGGGTGTTTTCTTCCAGTCCAGATAGAAAGTCTTGGGTGAAGGCATGTGCTCACATCTCCCTCTAGTGACTCCAAGGGCCTAATTAAACTAATTAATTGTTTTAAAATGTGTAAGTTCTTGATGTAAGATATTAAAGAATTAGGCTTTTTGCTCCTCAAAGAACACATATTGGCTAATTAATACTGTACATACATACAGTATGACTTAACTAGCCTTAGACCACGGTCCTTCCGAGCAAAGGCTGCACAAATGTAGCAAGGTGATTGTCCTGCCACAAGACCACCATGTTTGTCCACAGCAGCTCGATTCATCTCTGCTTAGTGCTTGTACAGACCTTTACCAAGAGTAATACAAAATTTACAGCTTTCTGATTTGCAGAGGTTCCTGCATTTCTCATTGATGTTTGCTTTCTTGCTACCTACAAGTCTTTCTTAGTTCATCCAGAAACATGAAGGAAACCTAATGTGAAATTCAAGGGCTGTCTCATCTCTGTCTCCTGCTTCAAAGATGACATTGAAGACTTTACAGTGCAGTAGCACCAGAGTTACCCGAGTGCAAATTGACAGGTTAAGTGGAGCCAATTTGGGTATAGAAATGCTCCATGTTCCCACTGATCCTGCCCGGCTGTTCCAGTTCTCATTAACAAGAAACTGGCCTGTCACTTATTTCTTATTGGTAAGTCTTAGTATGCTGTAAATTACTTATAAAGTGACTTAATGAACATTTTTGGGGTTTGNCTTGTTTTCTCCTTATTGATCGTCTTGAAGCAATGGGCTTATGTTGTGGATGAAACTTTATTCTGTTCAACTAATTCACATGCAGAGCAAACACACTGAAATCACACTTGATTTTAGTAGTTTGTATAGAATAAATAGTGGCTTATATACATAAATGGGTTTATACATGATCTCCGACCAAAGCAACTTGTCCAGTGACGAAGCTTGATAGAGGTTTCTGGCACTCAGTCTCCAGAGTATTAGAAACATTCAAAACACAGCATAAATCTTGCTGTCAAAGGATGGTTATGAAGTGTAATATTTCTGGACGACCTGGGCATGAAGCACTTTGAAGGCATTTGATACCACACACCTGCAGGCTCCCATCAGCCTTCTTGGACGCTTCCCAGCACCTAATACTCACCGAACAAACAGCCCCTTCACCTTAAGGGTATTGTCTTCTCACCTTGGCAGGAGCTAAAGGAACACATGTGCCTGTTTAATGACAAATAATGCAATGTGTGTGCTGGTTAATTGGAAGTAGCATGCTAAATTGAATTCAAAATGTGCAACAAAGGGGGGACAGTATATCAACAGCTGTCAGAGAAAAGGGCAGAGATATGGCCAAATAGCTTCTGGGAGAAAAGCTCTAGAGGCTTGGACTTACTGTTACATTTTAGAGCAAGCTATTTAAACTGAGCTCTCTAGTGCTGCAGATTTTGTCATATGCAATTCATTTTTCATAGAGTTTTCAATGAGGAGTAGACTTTTCATTTGGTTTGTCATCTTTTTAGCATGTGTTATAAATGTAGAATCATTGCAACTTATTCAATAATTTATTAGTTAGAAGCAATATTTAATCTATTCAAATAAGCTGTTAATGTTATTGCACTAACTGTTCATTCCTAATGATTGTTGCTATTAAGAGCTAATCAGGGAGTAGATATGGGAATATTAAAATTTAATATTCTCAATTTATGCATAGTTAACATTGGTCTAAGTCTTAAGTCTGTAAAAAAAGCCATGTCTCTACAGTACTATAAATGTTCCTTTGTGACTGCAATATATACACAGCACTGGAATAAGAGTGATCTTGTGGCTGTGATCCAGGAAGCACTGCTCCTTGATATGGTCCCCTCAGCATCTTCAGATGCTGTTAAACCAATCTGTAGCCAGCAATGCTTATCTCTTGTTTTAGTCAGCACTGAAAGTTCACAGGGCACTAATAGAGTATTCTGTATGCATGCAGTAAAAAAAAAAAACAAAAAAAACAACAACGAAAAAATCCCCCAAACTAAAAATCCTACAACTGTCCAAAGCCCATGAATGATTTAAAAATGGCTTTAAAGTTCTGTATAATAAGGTGCT
>VYZU01023190.1:62974-78670 GCA_013401355.1 Ceyx cyanopectus | reverse complement strand
GCTCCTCAAAGAACACATATTGGCTAATTAATACTGTACATACATACAGTATGACTTAACTAGCCTTAGACCACGGTCCTTCCGAGCAAAGGCTGCACAAATGTAGCAAGGTGATTGTCCTGCCACAAGACCACCATGTTTGTCCACAGCAGCTCGATTCATCTCTGCTTAGTGCTTGTACAGACCTTTACCAAGAGTAATACAAAATTTACAGCTTTCTGATTTGCAGAGGTTCCTGCATTTCTCATTGATGTTTGCTTTCTTGCTACCTACAAGTCTTTCTTAGTTCATCCAGAAACATGAAGGAAACCTAATGTGAAATTCAAGGGCTGTCTCATCTCTGTCTCCTGCTTCAAAGATGACATTGAAGACTTTACAGTGCAGTAGCACCAGAGTTACCCGAGTGCAAATTGACAGGTTAAGTGGAGCCAATTTGGGTATAGAAATGCTCCATGTTCCCACTGATCCTGCCCGGCTGTTCCAGTTCTCATTAACAAGAAACTGGCCTGTCACTTATTTCTTATTGGTAAGTCTTAGTATGCTGTAAATTACTTATAAAGTGACTTAATGAACATTTTTGGGGTTTGCAGCTGGAGTTGGGTTTTTTTTTTCCTACCAGAAAAGCAGTTTTAAATGCCTTGAGAGTCCTGTAAGATATGCAGAAGGATCCATTGCTGTGTGTCATCAGCAAAGAATAAGATCAGTACAAGCAGAAGCTGGGGGATGGTAATTCCTGCCTGTCTGTTAGCTTTATTTTATTTATTTATTTTTTTCCATTTTCTGTTTGCTATTAAAGTTGTGGTAGCTGTTACAGATCTTGGCCTTGCACTACCCAGGCACATGAGAAGACTGCTCTGACTTATTACTTTAACCTTCAGGGTATATCTGAAGTACAGAAGAGCAAGCGTAATAGAATCACATTTAACACAGGTCATATTCTGAGGTAATGAGGGACTGGGGAGTCGAAGGAGCAGCCTGGCCAGGGCATCACTCTGCTCGAGCCTTTCATGGAGCCCTCCTGAACCCTCTCAAATCAAGAGGTTTTGAACAGACACTTTGAAGGACTCTTAGAACTGCTCACAGTCATATTTAGCATGTTAAAATATTTAACAAGAACTAGCTAATTTGATCAGAAAACAGTTATTTTTTGGCTTCCAATGTGGCAAAACCACTTAAAGTACAAACTCAAGAATGTGTTGAAAGGTGAGGGTTTGCCAGAACAGCTATTGTTGTAGCAAAGTCTCTGATCCAAGGGGAATCCTCTCTCCAACTTATATTACTTAAAATATTAAGGTAGATGTGAAGCACCTGGAAAATCTTTACATTTTTGAAAAGAGTGTTGGCAGGTGTTGTTATGGTTTGGTTTCTTGCTGCAAACCCTTTTGATAGCTGGAGTTTTCCTTCTCTTGGGAAACTTTGCAGATTAATTCAGTAGTCCAGTGTCAGTGGTTTGATAANAGTCTTTGGTTTTGTGGTTTTTGTTTTTTTTTTTAAATATATGGCACCTCTATGCCACCCCCAACCACCTCTCCTGGGTAAAATCAAACTAGGTCTGTAAGGGTTTGAGTTAGAATGAATTTGCCTTAACATGGCAGTAGTTTATCTCAGTGAGTACTTGTCCAAGAAGAAAACAGTCCCTGGGTACCTGAGGAACTGAAAAAGGGACAAACTCCAGTCATCTGTTATCTCAAGAGCATAAATGGTGTATCAGTGCCTGCACAGCAGCTATCACATGATAAACGTGCCCAGTTGTGGGAGATGTGACAAAAAATACAGCTGCTAAATAACTGTTTTATTTTGAGTAGGCATGAAGAAGGATGTTGAGAACTGGGTTTTTTCCTGACTCTGCTGCCAGGAATACAATGCCCCACACAAGAGACTTTGAAGGTCCCTCTGGGAAAAATGCCATTACAAGCTCCTCTGTGGTGTTGTCCAAGTTGCCCTGAAGGAATCTCTGCCAGAAACACCTGTTAACAATGAGGACTTGTTAATGTTTCACAATTATTTTCCCAAGTATGTTATTGCTACACCAGTCCCAGACACAAGGAATTTTGGCAACCATTAAATACACATGATACCTGTGAAAATCTCTGGTCAGTCTGCATCTGCACAGACCAAGATAAAGCTACATCTGCAGATCTGAGGAGAACTCAGTGGAGATAATAATGCACACAGCAGGAGGGATTAATGGGGTGTCTTGGGCACACACTTGGGATCCTTTGGGAACTAGCACTAGGAAAGAGAAGGGGGTCAATAAATGAAAAATAACCCATTCCAGTGCCTCCTTACCATAGCATTAAACGCCTCATTTGTCATTGAATTATTTGTTGCATATCCATGTGAGTCTTCATTTTAAATCTATTCTTTTTCAGTCCCAAAGCTGACTTGCTTCATTAGAGATTAAAAAAATCTCAAACTTGTGCTTGTCATGCTATCCCCCTGACCCAAGGAACACCTGGATCTTAAAGATAGGGTTGTATCTTGATGATACAACCTTGATGATTGAAAGAGACATTGGATTTTGAAGTTTTGGAGGGTCTTCCTTCATTCTTGAGCCTTGATGCACCTTTTCAGTGAGTTTGTAAATTTAGATATCTGCTTAAATCTCATCAGGTTGGTACCGTTTATGTGCAAGCCATTTCACAGATTCACAGATTCACAGATTCAGATATTAGGGGTTGGAAGGGACCTAGAAGATCATCTAGACTAGATTATCTTCTAGGTCCCTTCCAACCCCTAATATCTGTGAATCTGTGGGTCTTAAGTGTCTCCAGAGATGGAGACTCCACAACCTCCGTGGGCAGCCTGTTTCAGAACTCTGTCACCCTCACTGAGAAAAAGTTCTTCCTTGTGTTGACCCTAAACCTCTTGTGCTCCAACTTGCACCCACTGCCTCTCGTTCTGTCATTGGATGACATTGAGAAAAGTCTGGCTCCATCCTCTCTACACTCACCCTTAACATATTTAGAGACATTAATGAGGTCCCCCCTCAGTCTCCTCTTCTCCAGGCTAAAGAGCCCCAGCTCTCTCAGCCTCTCCTCAGAAGGGAGATGCTCCATTCCCCTAATCATCTTGGTGTCCCTGCATTGGACTCTCTCCAGCAAATCTCTATCTTTTCTGAACTGAATATTTGATAGTATATTTCCATTGAGTGACATTGCCAAATTATGTAGGTCCCAAGGAAAATTCTCTAGATTCTCATGTTTTGAGTGTCACATCCATTGCTCACAAAATACATTCTCAGACTGTGAAAATAGACACTGATTCATTTTATTTGCTTTTTCCAGAGGAATAGGTGGATTCAAACCTTCTGGGAGGCAAGGAAGAGATGAAGCTGTGTCTCTTACACCCTGGTAAGTGCTCTAGTCACTGAGTGATTTGATAAGGAAAACACTATATCTTCTTAGAGGCTTATAAATATAACTTCAACATTTGCTTATTTTTTACTGGAATTAACATATTGGTAATTTGCACAATTTTTCAGCCTCAAAAAATGTCTGAGTGCCTCAGTAGATGGCACCCTTTCTATTCCTTTATTTTCCACCAAATGTCAAAAGAGAAGCTGAGGCTGCTGCTTGTGTCTGTGTGAAACATGTTCAGTAAAAATGTAAATGCATATTTGTCTCCTTAATTGAATATAGTATATTGTGAAATCATTACTGTCAGGGCACACTTGGGTTTATACAAGCACTTAAGTAAAGAAAATATATTAACGTAGATTGACTCAAACAGTTTGAATGTGATAGTGGACATCTGGGTTCAATAATGTTACTTTGGTAAGCCTTGTTTAATATTTCATGTCAAAGCAAGGAGAGTAATAGAATGGGATATATTCTGAATTCTTAGATTGCTGAAGTTTATGGCACAGTGTAATATATAATCTGTCCTTTGTCAAGCTCACCAGCCCTACTGCAACTGAAGATGTAAAGTGCTCTAATATATATGTTTCTAGACCTGTCGCTGCTTGAGGAATTAATCTTGGAAGGTGCTGAGTGCCCTGAAGTGCCAGTGAAGTCAGTGGGATTTGAAGTTTCTCACAGCTCAGTGGATGGGGATCCTTATAGGGGCTAATTACTCTCCTCTGTAGCCATTCAGGAAAGCCCTTAAGTGTTGCTTAACTTTTAGTATGTGAGAAATCCTCTTGAAACCAGCATTACCCACACTGCTGAGATAGTGTCCAGAAGTCCAGCTCATACCTTCATCATCTTATAAAATAATCACTGCTTCCATACCTCAGGAACTTAAAATCTGGATGTGAAGAGGTGAAAAAGAGGGCGAAAGCTCCTCACCCAGGGGCAGATCTGCCACAGAGGGCTGATCCCAGAGTGCCCCAAAATGGGACAGGGACTTATCTGATGTGCTTCAGCTGGTGGAGTAGGACATCCCTTAGCTCCAAGGGAAGTCTATGCCCAAGTACATCACCAGCTTCAGACTCTGTTTGCCTCCAGAAAGATCAAAGGAAGAGAAACATTTCTATCTTCCAAGTATATTATTAATGAACAATTACACTGATGTTTTTGGATGGTTTTGCACAGAGTAATTAATCTACAAACAAATCTTTCTTTTGCATTTCCACACCCCTCCTCCCCCTCCCCACCTCAATCTTTTGTATTTCATTTTTAGGTGAAATTCTGCAGTGGAAGTGGCCAAAAGAAACATGCTTTCCTGAGCCTCACACTGAATGTCTGTCTGGATATTTTCATTTTAACTGCAGCTTGGGAAAAAAAAATGTAAACATGGTGCTAGTATCATTTTTAAGCTGAAACTTTTCTTCCCCCATGTTCAAATAGCTTTATAAATGTTTGCTCTAAAGAGGCATATTTATTCATCTACCCTCTGAGAGAACACTGTGTGCACAGGTAGTAATGAAAATGTGTTAAGGAGTGAGAAAGATTCCCCTGGTAAATGGCTTTTCTCTTGACCTCCTCTTAGTGGGGTTCTGCTGCTGCCTCTCTGAGGAAGTATGTTTGCAATGGGGAGGAAGAATGTTAAAAGTTGCATAGTGTTACGAACAGTGAGCAAACAAGTGTGGGTTTCCTTGGTTTTTTTTATAGCCCTGGAAAAAAAACCCTTGTGTGAAAAAGATGTGGTACACAGAGCAGTTGCACTCCATGGGTGTTGTTCCCAACGTCCTATGTGATTTCTTACAAGGTAGATGATCAATGTAATTGTTATTCCATAGGGGTTTTTTTCCTCCTCAATAATTTCTCACCAAATAGTTTCTTGTCCTGACTATTCACTACTCCTGTGTTTTATATCAGCCAGATACTCAACGTCTGTGTGTCTTAAATGGCACATGACACTGTTGTCCCCAATTACCAGCATAAATATTTGTATGTGCAAAAATTATTTACAGTAACCCTTTTGCATGAGACCATGGAATTGTTTTTCCATTAGTTTGGTTCAGTCAAATGTTTGTGGAAAGGAAACGCAAAGCAGAAGGGGTTGTAGCAGAAAGAAATTCATCAGGCTATTTGTTTAACTAGGGGCAGGACTTCCCTGCCTTGCTCACCCAACTATCTCTCCTATCCAATTAAATGTGCACTTGGCAATCATCAAACTGAATGTCTTGGTTCACCATAGAAGCTGGAGATGGAAAACACCTGCTCAGATCATCTCCCATACAGTGCAGAGCAGTTTCCCTGCAGGACATAGGTCATCCCTAAATTCTGCAGCTGACACACTGTATACAGCCTCAAATGGCAACATCCTGTCCAGAGCTGCACTTCATAAATCAGGGTTAGGCTCAGTAAATCGGCAAGGAAGAGCAGTTACCAACAGCATATCTCCCTTCCCAATGGCTTTCTTATGTTTCAAGGAATCAGTGGCATGTCAGAAATGATACTCTTACTCAAAACACTAAATAATATCTTGATAGTGCCGTATCTTGCCAAGCAAGAACATAAGCAAACACTCAGGTCTTCACTGGGGACTTGAGCAATCGCCCTCCACGGCCAACATTCTTCCCAGCTGTTTATGCATCTGTCGTAGGGTTGTTGCTGTTGTTATCGATAGCTGATGTTATTACTGCTGTATTACTATGTCATTTTATCATTCCTGGGTGGGAGGATGAGTTAAACGATCAATCTGTGCATATTTGTCATGGTGGGAGCCTCCAGAGCTCCATGTTTCTGTGGAAACCTGGCCCTGGTTTAGCTGAACTGGCTTTAAAATCTGGCCCCGTTGGGTGCTGAGCACTCAGAAAAGGAAAAAAAAATCTGGCACTAGCTCCACTTGGAAATCTGCTCCCATATGTATGGATGTTTGTTTACCATTACATTTAAGAGATCTAGAAAACTTCATCAAGATGCAAACTAGCATGACTAAAATAGTCTTTGCAAATACCTGTCTTTACTGATTGGCATAAATATATTATTTCTATACAGTTTTGGAAAGCTTAAAAGGCCAAAAAAAGGAAAGACCAAAAAAAAAAGCTTATCTCAGCCAAGATCTTTAGTTTAGCATATATATAGCACCAAGACTATAGAAAGCTGCAGAATTTCACTATTCATACCCACTTCTTAACCAGTTCTGGCCTGATCCAAACTCAACAGCAATTGATTAATCCTGTAGACTATCATGGACTTTACACCAGGCTGCAGCAGCTGTTCTACTTCTGATTATGGTCCATTGACTTCTATGCATGCACTATTGGACAAAAGAGGGTAATTTCTGCCTTACCTGGTGAAACAGTATTTTGAGCAAAAGTCCCTTGGCTACTAATCAAAAGTGGTGCATCCTCCCCTTTGTTGGACATGTGTTGGAAGCAAGTTCTGATGAAGGGCTGCTGCTTCACTTTCTGAAAGGGGTCATAGAATCGTAAAATGTTAAGGGTTAGAAGGGACCTAGAAAGATCCTCTAGTCCAACCCCCCTGCCACAGCAGGATATACCAGGTGAGCTGTATTAGAGTGTATGTGTTCCTGAGCCTTGAGATGTAGTTTTTTTAAGTGCTCTTGAGATACCTTTAACATATGGTGACATTTTCAAATATTCACTACGCTGGTGAGTCTGTGCTGTAATGTAGGCAAGGGCCATGCTGCAGTGATGTTGAGGAAATAGTAGAAGTCTGGCTTATGGGGCAAAGATTCAATAACATTGTCCACAGTTTAACAAGGTTATCACAGTGAGCCCGGGAAAGGTTCAGCCATGTCGTTTTCTAAAGACTTTGAGTTATTGTTAAGTGACTGCTGCTGTGTTTCTACCTCCCATGAAACAAATCAAAACTAAACTAAACTTTACCTCCCATAAAAGCTTTTTAGCTTGTCTGTGCGTTAGGCAGAAATCCTGCCCGTTGTTGGCCTGCTCTGGAGCAAATGCCTTGTGTTGCTCTTGGGGCTGCGCAGGCAGACACAGTACCAGTGCCAGCAACCAACCTAACCTGTGTCTGGCTGAAAGGGCCCTGTAATGCCACCCCCACCCCCTGTTTAGTCAAGAGTGAGACAATGGTGGTAACCTCCTCCTGGCTGATGAATGCAGCAGGGCAGGGCGGGAAGGGCATGAAAACGTTCAGCATGCCACGGGTGAGAAGCAACACAGCATCCATATTGCCTCTCTTGTTCTTGGCATTGCAACAATGCAGAGTTTGCTGTTGTCTCTGGAACCACTCAGGCCTGTAATGAATGGAGTACCAGAGACTGGAAATGTTCCTTCTAAGCGGATGTTTCCATTACTTTGTTTTTCTCCGTAAGCCTTGTAATGTTTTTTTAAAGTGTCAGCAAAAGGGTTGAAACATCTCTTGATCTTGTAGATTGCATGTCTGTGTGGAACAGTCCAGGCACTATGTGGAATTTTCAACACAATATTCACTTGTTCTCCAAACTCTCAGAGTTTTGATTTCATTTTACTGGTACTAAGAAGGGAAGACTTCCAAAGTTTACATTTATAAAAGTGATCACAGACAGTAATTCTGTCTGCAAACATGATACATAAAACTAATTTTCAGAAAAGCTGAGCTCACCTTCTTCTCTGTGTCTCCAGGCAAAGTTATGGGAGTTTGATAACTCTGAAGAAATTCAAAAACTAGTGGCCACCCTTTACAATATCAGTTGCATGTTTAGAGCTTGTTAAGACACCTCAACTAAAACAAAATGCTAGAAAATCATTTGTTAACACCAAAGCTCTGTAGAGAATCAAAGGAGCTTAGTCCATACATCCCACTTCTTCATCTGTGATTTACCCAAATGACAAGCACATTGCTGCTTTCAGTAGCCCAGAGGCCAGGGTAGTTCACGTGCAAGGACTGGGATTACAAACTCCATCTGAATGCATCTGAGCTGAGATTTGGTCTTGAATTTCCCACACCCAAAGACCTAAATTTCAGGATACGAGCAATATAAAAACAGTTGTCAGGCATCTTTCTTATTTTGTTGGAGAAAATGAAGAAGAAAAAAAAAAAGGGAGAGAGAAAACCACCTTCCACACATCCAATGTGGAAGCCATTTCCCATCTCAATTTAGCTGGGAAAAAAGGCAAGACTAGCAGCCAACACCCTCATAATGTAGGGACCCTATTCACAAAATGTTTAATCCCATACTTAAGTGTACCTATAGATATGGTTTATGTTAAAACTTGCATGTTTTGAAGGATTAGGTTGGATTTAGATGGAAACTTGAAGATATGGAGAAGCATGTCTGTGTTTCCAATCCTTCCGTCCTCACTCAGGCAGTCTGCTTACTGGTCAGTAAAAATTCTGGTAAATCCCATAATCAGAGACTTTCTAGTTTTCCTGCCAGCAATGATAACCAGTAGATGTTTGTGCTCATGTCTGTCTACCCATTTCCTACCTTGCATCTGTGAGATGTGATACGGTTTGAGTCACAAGTACTTCTGGTTTTGAACACTTCATGCCAATCCCAAACAGAGTGGCCATGCCCAGAAGGTGGCTCTGAAAAAACCTCTAATGTCACATCTACTGCCAACAGCATCCATGGATGCTTAGGGAGGGGTCATACATGTCACCTCCTGTTAAATCTGTTCCACCTCAGCAGAAATGTGTGGTCCAAAGTAAATTAGGAATCCCAGAAAAAGAACCATGGGAGTTGCTTCCTGGTTAGTTTGGTAGCCTGTAGAAGAGAAACAGGGAAGACAGATATCCTCAATCTGCATAAATGCAGTAGAGAAGTCCCCACACTCCTGTGCTTCCAGACATGCTAGATGGGATTTTCATGAGCTCACAGAAATGTGGGGTTGTTGGGGACCTTGGGAGGTCACACAGTCAAGCTGCTGCACTGATGCCAACACCATCCCTGACATGTGTTTGCCTGTGCAGTTATTGAAAACCTCTTAAGGGACTCACTAACTTCAATCTTTTCATTAAGCACTTTATGACCTTTGCAGTTGGGAAGCTTTTCCTAACAGCCAAGCATACCACCTCTGCTGCAAATGCAGGTGATTTCTTTCCCCATGTGACACAGAGATGTTCATTGCTCTGTTCATAACCACATTTGATGCAGCACACTTGGTTCTCCCTAGTGATGATCTCCCAGAAGCTGTGCCCCTCTTCCAGACCTGTGTCCCATCCACTGCTCAGGTCCCACTGATGACCCTCATGGCAATGCATCAAAATGACCTTGAGCTCCTTCCCTCAGGTCCTTTTTCTTGGCTTTGTAAACAGTGTTGAATGGGGCTTTCAATTTCCTCCCAAAATCCCCCTGGATCAACACTGGGAGATGCTGGAATCATAGAACGTCATAGAATCATAGAATGACAGGGGCTGGAAGGGAGCTTGAAAGATCATTTAGTCCAAACCCCCTGCCAGAGCAGGATCACCTAGACCAGACCACAGAGGAATGCATCAGGTGGGTTTTGAATGTCTCCAGAGAGGAAGACTCCACAATCCCCTGGGCAGCCTGTTCCAGTGTTCCATCACCCTCACTGTGAAAAAAATTCCTCCTCAATTTGCTGGAGGACCAGAAAATCCCAGTAGCCACATGGGTTGACCCATTATCTGATGGCCCTTGTGCTGCGGCATCCTTGCCCATAAAGGAAACATGCTGGCATCCAGGCAGGACTCTTCCCCACAGTATCATAGAACTGGTTTAACATTTTGCACTATAACTTGTAACAGTTTCTGCAGGGTGAAAGGGCACTTACAAGATAGTCACTACCATGGGCCACCTTCTGAATATTATAAACCTTGATTTACTTTTTTTATAATCTGAATGGACTTTTTAAGTATATCTAAGGGAATTGGAGTGAGGAGAAACATTCCTTAATTCAGCCATTGCATCCTTAAAGCCAGATTGGAAACATGGAAACCATATGTGAGCTTTTAACTAATAAAATAAAATGCCATAAAGTGGCGGCTGAAGCTATTGCACCCAAAATATAATTACACATATGCTCATTTACTCACTTATAATCAAAATATTAAAAAATAATAATAAAAAAAATAATCTTTGATACTCACACTAGGTGTAACTGTTGGACGTAGTTATTTTGCAGAATTATTTTACATGGAAAGAATGTGCACCATTTTTTCTAATAGCAATGTGAAAAGCAAACTGTATAAATATAGCCACACACAGCACCAATTGATAAAGTCTCACCTGAGAATAAAAAAGTCCTCAAATCCTGCATCAGGCCAAATTTATATTAATTTTATTGTAAAGTAATCTTACTTTTAGATGTCTCTGGACTACATATTAATAGTAATATTTTTTTTTTTTTTATGCTGAGCTTTGGTTTTCTAAGCAGTAGATTCCTTTTTTTCTTTATTACGAGTCATAAAGAGATATTCAGCCCTGCCAAAGGTGTCAGAATGGAAATCATCTCTCTACTTAAACACTTCATTTCTCATGTCCTGACTATCTCTAAAGCATTAGTTTTAGCTGGTTTTAGTCTCTCTTCCATCCAAGGCTTAGTCTCCCAGAACTGATTGGAAGCTTCACAGAGATGTTGAAAAAGAGCTGCTTGAAAAGCAGTCAGAGAAGACCCTGCTCCTCATTCAGAGGTTAAGGACCATATAATCCTTTTTATCCCCTTCTTTTTCCCTGTGATATCAGTTGCATTAATTTAAGGAATCTCAGCTCAGTTTGGGCAGTTGAAAAGGGTTTTGCAGCACATGGTCCTTTGGGAGATGTTTGCTGAAAAGCCACATAGAGCAAAGAACATTCATGGCATCAATCTCAAATGCCGAGGTCTAGTGCAAAACTGAACCACTGATGGGGCCACAATAAATTCACTTTTTTTGTAGATTAGCTGTCAGGAGTGGGAAGCGAGAAGAGAAGCATTGCTCTTTTTGACCAACAGGCTACACTAAAGCTCATCTGAGTGCAAACCTCAAACTAATGTGCAATTAGATGTTCTTGCATGGCTGGAAAAACAGGAATGGCTCTTTTACTTTGGGGGCACTGCCCATCTTGTTACTACCCCAGGGTGCCCTCACCATGGGCAACCCTTGGGTGTGCTCCAAAGCATCAGTCCCAAAACCCATGTAAAGTTCAATGCAAATAACCAAAGTGACTGAAAAGGTGTAATGTGCATCAAGAGTTTGATTTTTTCAGTCACCAGCACTTTATTTTTTTAGAAACTTGAGAGAAGGGCATAAAAATTATAATGTGTCTTCTAAAAGGATGAGAGAGGAAAATTAATTAAAAGGGAAGCAATTGTATGGTTAAGTGCTTGGCTCTGCCACTGGCTTCTTTCTCAGCCATGGCCAACATCCATATTTCTTTCTCTCTCTAATCTTCACGTCTCTCCTGCCCCCATACGCCATCTGTACAACAGGCCCATGTGTAAAGTGGTTCCATTGTTTGTCCCAAGAGCTTAATGGCTTTTGACTATGTGCAGCACATTGCACAATGGCCTCTGGATGCTATTGTATAAACAGCAAATATAAATAGAAGACTTTTAGGGAGACTGCTAACAAAGCTTTAGGAATAATCTGTTTAAAGTTAATTTAAAAGTGAAAAGCTGATGAGCAGATACAGTGTTGGGATATCTTTAAGGCGGGCTAGCCAAGAAATCAGCCCTTGTTTATTTTCTTATGTGACAAGTTAGATAGGGAAAATACTTTCATAATTTTATTTTTTATTCAAAAAACAAAAAATCAGATGGAGAAGCCAATGGAATGAGTGAAGACAGATCAAAGATGATAAATTGAGTCTGTTGAGATGAAGAGCTTACCGATTTCAAATACTCAACTGAAAAAAACTGATTTTTATAGAAAATTCTTTCTTAAAAAAAAAAAGGGGGGGGGGAAGCACACAAGAGAAATTAAAGAAAAACATGACATAGCCAATAAGTTGTGAAAAACTGTGGAGACTGGCACTTTCAAATGCTTGGCAGGTTATTAAGCCAATTTTTATTTAGTCCACTATAACTGTTGGAGGGTCTGTGATTCCCAACTGTTTCACATCAGAGAATGAAAACAACTATAGCCCAGCCAAGACCACATTGGTGACTGCCAGCCCCTTTATGTGCCAAACATGAAAGCAACAAGTCCAGCTGCTTTGATCCCAGCATTTTTGGATTTAGCCCAGAATGTTTTTAACTCATGTTAGGACAACATACATTATAACTGGAAATCAATCAATAGCACTGTGACCTTCAAACGCAGTAAATGTTTGGAGTTAGTTTCTGAGCATGTAATCTAAATTGGGGATTGGAAGTTGGAAGCAATCCTAACCTAACAGAAAAAAAAAAAAGTATATAGTTTCAAAATATGGAGTTCCAAGGAAGTAAGAAATGGAGGTTTAATTATCTAGGGAAAAGAGTATCAGGCATCGGAGATGCATTTGATGTGGAGGGTTTCAAAAGCCTGAGGAGCAAAGCAACACCATCGAGACATCCACCCCAACATAACAGGGAAACAATAAATGGCATGATGCAGGAGAAATACATATGGGCTGTTCTCCTTTCACTCTGGGCTGGGGGTCATAAGCCTGTTTCAGGGGTGAAACAATCCCTGGGTTGGTGTCACATCAAATGGCCACAAATTCCTCCTTGTGGTCATCCGTGAGAGCCTGCTGGTATCTGCCTTCAGCAAAGACATTTCTGTGGTTCTGCAGGGCAGGGTGGCACACGAGGGTGAGGAAATGCCCATGGAGGGCAGGCAGGGAAAATGTATCCATGCAGCCCAGGAAGGTTTGTGCCTTGTGTCTGCATCCCAGGCATTTCACATGAGGTGCCAAATCATCACCCTATGCTGTGGGACTGCTTTGGCAAAGGTATGAGAAAAAGAGAACAAACAAACCAAACCAACCAAACAAACCAACCCCACTCCTGCCCCCCCCCCCCCCCCAAAAAAAAAAATTGAAAAAAGAAAATAAAAAGAAAACCCCTTAATTTTTTATGAACATAGCCATAGTATAGACCAGGCTTTGCTCTTTAGCTCCTTTTATAGACCAACACCGTGATCCCTTTAACCTTTTACCCTGCTGCAATGTCCATGTGGTTAAACCTGATGTGCACCAACTTAAATCAGATCAACGTCTGACCTCTACAGGGGAGAAGTGACTTCAAAAAGTAATTAAAATGATTTTTTTTTTTCCTTTCACTATGATTTAATTGTATTGCCACTAAATACCAGTCTAGACAAGGTCTTTTTAAAAGCTTTAAAATCCTGGAGTGATTTACCTATTAGTGATTGTGAATAGCTGTTGGCACGCTGTGGACCCAGCTAACAGAGAAGCTCTCTTAGAGTAACACTCCTAAAGTTACAAACTCCTATCACAAAGAATAAAAAGCAAATAAAAAATTTAAAACACCTCTTCTCCAGATAGAGAAGTAAGTCCTTTTTAGCAAAGATGAGATCCATAGGGACACAAGTTGCAAACGGGGAAATTTCTGTGTCAATGCAACACTAGCCCCACACCCAGCCTGATTGTCACTCAGAGCTGCAGGGACACATGGGCAGCAGCCATGCCAAAAAGGCAGTGGTGGCCCACAGCTCCAGTTCATCTGCTAGGGATTTGCAATCAGACATGAAGAGAAGTCTCAGCAGTTATGGTGATGTATATCATAAAGTCCCTAGGGGTGGAGTAATGCAGGGAAGCCACTTCACACCTTAAGGGAGGGGACACTGGGCACATGGGAATCATTGGGAGAAACAACTCCCAACGTGGTCCTAGAGTACCATTTGCCAGTGGGAAAACCTCTGTCTTGGTATACATGGTGTGGAGGAGCAGGGTCAGGGAGTGGAGGAGCCCCTGAGATGTTCTGCTGAGGTGCAGGTGGAGGAAGCATCACCCCTCGGTTGAGCCTGGATGTGGGTATGTGAGCACCAAACTCCTGTAAGCTGGAGATGACTGTGGAGGGACTGTGCTCCTTTTATGCCTGGACCTCTCACACATGGACCTCTACAGAGGTAACTGTCTAGATCAATGGGACAAGGCCAGTGGTATGACAACAACAAGGCGAAGTGCCGAGTTCTTGAGTCCTGCACTTGGGTTACAAGAATGCCCTTCAATGCTACAGGCTGGAATGTCTGGAAAGCTACCTGGCAGAAAAAGGCCTGACGGCGCTGTCAATCAGCAGAATGTGAGCCAGTAGTGTGCCCAGGTGGCCAAGAAGGCCAATGGCATCCTGACTTGTATCAGAAATTGTGTGACCAGCAGGACTAGGGAAGTGATTGTCCTACTGCACTTGACAATAGTGAGACCCCACCCTGACTTCCATTTAGGGCACCTCAGTACAAAAAAGACATTGAGGTACTGGAGAGGATCCAGATAAGAGCAACTAAGCTGGTGAAGAATCTGAGAACAAGAATAAGGAGTGACTGAGGCAACTGAGGTTATTTAGTCTGAAGAAAAGGAGGCTGAGGGGAGACCCCACATCGTTCCCCACAGTTAGCTAAGAGGAGGTGGTAGAGACGTGGGTGTCAGTCTCATCTCTCAAGTAACAAGTGTTGGGACAAGAGGAAATGGCCTTGAGTTGCAACAGAAGAGGTTTAGGTTGGACATTAGGAAGAATTTTTTTCACTGAAAGGATTGTCAGGCATTTGAACAGGCTGCCCAGGGAAGTGGTTGAATCACCATCCCTGGCCATGTTTAAAAGTCATGTAGCTATTATGCTTAGGGACATGGTTTAATGGTGGACATGTAGAGTAGCATTAATGCCTGGACTTGATGATCTTAAAGGTTTTTTTCCAACCTAGATAATTCTATGGTTCTATAACCTCTCATGATTATACTTCTCACAGCTGTACTCGCTGCACAGATCAGTGCAGACTGTCTTTTCTCTCCTTTTCCACCATATTCTTAGCAGACCATTTCTAAGATGAGGGAGGATGCACCAACTATCACAGGGGACCCAAAACAGTTTGTGTGAGCCTGTAGCCAGTCCTTCACTGGCAGAAAAAGTGCGTATTGTCAATGCTAGGAGAAAATAACATGTTGATAGATAATTGCTGTCGTTTGTCTGTCTCAGCTGACGACTCCCATTTAATTTCCTCCTGTGTAATGTTATAGGGGACATATAAGAGATATTCAGTGAGGACTGATGCAGGAAAGTCTGCAGGAGTGTTTAGTGGGAGGTCAGGAATTTTTAAGAGGTATTATTACAAGGTGGTGTGGCTTGGGTCATGTTTCTTGTAGACATCTTGTGAGGAGATTTTTAAAATAATAAATTTTAATATTTTTTATATCTTGTACAATCTTATTAATCTCAATATCTAAACATAAAACTGAATTTTGAAAATATTATCTGACAAGCTCAGCTGTTAAAACCAAAACCAAAACCCAAAAAAAAAAAAA
>VYZU01023190.1:0-62956 GCA_013401355.1 Ceyx cyanopectus | reverse complement strand
AAAAAGAAAAAAAAAAAGAAAAAGAGAAACAAGACATATGTTAGCCAGAGTTTTAAAGACAGAAGCCACAACACAGCAGATTTTAATTAGCAGCTACCTGCAGTGGCAGTGGCCTGGGATGAAAAGTTTTGATGTGCATAAAGGTTTCTATAAAACAGGTAAAGCTTTCTGAGATCCCATGTTTGTTTTGTTTTGTTTTGTTTTGTTTTGTTTTTCTGAGTATCATGGTTTTCTAGTGTGGACATTTCAAAGACTGGAATTTCAGGAAGATATAAAATATTTACTCTTCGTTTTTATTTCTCCAGTACTAAAATGAAGATGCTTATATTTATTTACTATGAAAAGCTCTTAGCTCTTAAAAAACCCCAATATTTAACAAATGGGTAGAATTTGTGATAGCTATAGTTGAAGACATAATCTGACCATAAATCCTGCTAACACTAGGACTGGGCGAATAACACCATATGTAGTGATCTATGGTTCCTCTCTGAAATATTTCTGCTGTGCCATCTTTTGTCACCCAGGCCTCTTTCAGAAACACAGAGCAACTATAGTATGTTCTTTCATCCAAACACTTCCTGCAAATGGCTATGCACTGCAGAGCCTCTGCTGAGGCAACCAAGGTACTTCATAAACAAAATCCATAGAGGTGGCTTCGTGACCCAAGCACCATCTCTGTTAGGAGTCCCCCAATTCCCCAAATCAGAGCTCAGCCCTGATTTGAATATGGGGTCCTTTGTTTTACCATCACCCTTTCTCTTCTAGATGGGTCAGGACTGCACAAAATCAGTGGGGAAAAAATGGTGATAGACTCACTACCATCACCTTGTGCCTGAGTTGATGAGGTGGGTCCTGAAGAGCTTTTGGAGCAGGAAGGGGCTGCCCAGATCCATGCTCATCTCTCATTCACCCATTGGTACTGACATCACATCACAGAAAGAGATGGAAAGGCATCATCAACCTGTTCTGTGAGCCATTTTTCAGGACTTCATGGTAAGAGCTGAGAAAGTCTCATAATGTCTGGAGAAAATCCATCTTCTTGAGCACATCCCAATTAGATGTGGACTTGGGGGAAAGTATGAAGTGTCCTCTAAATAAATCCTGGCCCAAGTCAGGCAGATGGCTGTTACCCCTGCTTAAAGTAGGGCTTACAAATCACTGAATCACAGAATCACAGATATTAGGGGCTGGAAGGGACCTAGAAGATCATCTAGTCCAACCCCCCGGCCTGAGCAGGATCACCTAGACCAAGTCACCCAGGAACAGATCCAGGAGGGTCTTAAGTGTCTCCAGAGAAGGAGACTCCACAACCCCCATGGGCAGCCTGTTTCAGAACTCTGTCACCCTCACTGAGAAAAAGTTCTTCCTTGTGTTGACCCTAAACCTCTTGTGCTCCAACTTGCACCCATTGCCTCATGCCCTGTCATTGGATGACATTGAGAAAAGTCTGGTTCCATCCTCTCTACACTCACCCTTAACATATTTAGAGACATTAATGAGGTCCCCCCTCAGTCTCCTCTTCTCCAGGCTAAAGAGCCCCAGCTGTCTCAGCCTCTCCTCAGAAGGGAGATGCTCCATTCCCCTAATCATCTTGGTGGCCCTGCGTTGGACTCTCTCCAGTCAATCACTATCTTTTCTGAACTGGGGTGTCCAAAACTGGACACAGTACTCGAGGTGGGGTCTCACCAGTGCGGAGTAGAGGGGGAGGAGAACCTCTCTTGACCTACTGGCCACACTTCTCCTAATGCATCCCAGGATGCCATTGGCCTTCTTGGCCAATGCAAGGGCACATTGTTGGCTCATGGTCATCCCCCTGTCTACTGGGATATCCCTTAATCCTTATGCACTGTTGATCTGAACAGGACAGCCAATATATATATGTGTGCATACTTTTGTGTCCTACCTTCTTTGTCCATGATGCTCATTTCTGGGATCACAGTTTTGCCTCAAATTGCCTGGAGTCCGAAATAAAGATTCTTGTGTCACAGCCTGTACTTCCTGCCACACCACCAGGAATGGCTCCTGGGGAAGTGACTCCCATCACACCATTTTGTCCTGTGAGGACCTGCCCTTCAAGTGGACTTACTAGCTTCAGACACAGAGTATGCACCATGTTGTGTTCTGATTTACACCCTACCCAGCCCAGCCTGGCTCAGCATTGGCAGCTGGCACCTAGTGAGGAGATAATATTTATAGAGATATAAATCTAGTAGACTATTTCCAATGTAAATAGTACCAAAAATGATTTGACCCTAGGTACTAATTTCCTTTCTTAATCCTACATAGCCTAAATGTGTTCTTGCAAAGTGAAGGGTTTTTTTTCCTCAAAGGTGCATTTTATCAACTGCTTGATGGAGGTCGGTGGAATGATTGAATCATGAGTCGCCTACCTCAGAGTCAGGGAAAATGTGATTAAGGTAATTAAGTTGTAGGTACTTCTAAGTATTAGAGATAGCTATATATTTTTATTATCTCTTGTGTCAGGTTTAATTGGTGGCTATTAACCTCTCGTCAGATCTAAAGATGCACAAAGGTATTTAATGGGAAATCTGATTGCACCTTGGGGCATTTTGTCTCTGCAATCAAAACTACTTCTCTATCAGGGGGAATACTCGTACAGCCACTCTTTATCAAAAAACAAGCTTCAGTGCCCATTAGAAGGTGTTAGAAGACCTAGGATCAGTGGGTGACACAGAACAGTACATGCAGTATCAAGGAATTGGGAGTTTATTCTCCATATTGCATGTGTTTGAAGCTCTGATCATTTCTGCGTGTTTTGACTGTAAATTCTTTAGGGCAAGAAGAATTGCACTGTTTTGTACAGAGGTGAGCGTGTTGGCTTTCATCTTATTTTTGGACTTGTCAGTCTTCATATAAGGCAAATAATAACTATCGAATACTACCAGACAGGGATTGTAAAACAGTTTTATTTAAAAGTGAGGTCCAGATCTAGGCTTAGTGCAAGAATTTCTGGCCCAGTCATGGTTTAGAGAACAGGAAAGGGAATTGTAAGCTGAGTTAATTAACTGTAGTCTAGGCAAGATACATTGACATATGATTCTACCCTTGCTTTCAATGCACATTGAGAAGCTGCTGTTTCCAGTGACGTGCTACATGGGTACCTTATATTAACCTGGAAAGAGTGTCCCTGTTGCTGAACCACTCAGCTCTTTAGCTTCAAATAACACATGAGATTTATCCTCTGCAAATTCTCATCCGCATGTATATATTCAGCCCAATGTTGTTAAGCTTGTGAAATTTGATGGGCTCACAGCATGAGGTAGTTTAACTGCTGCTACATGAGATTCCCATCTATGTTCGGGTTTATTGAAAACGTTATGTCCCATCTGTTTCTAGATGCTCCTTTCATGTTCCTCATCTCTTTAGGCTCTCTTTTCCAAAGAGCTCGCTTGATCCATGTGGAGTTAATAAGTATTTTGGTGTGTGAGTATAAGTGTAAGGACCAGGATGTCTTGTTTCATAAGTCTGTCATTGATTTACTCCTCCTTCTGCTGCCTTGCTTCCTGCTCATTTCTCCTCACACTTTCAGAGTGAGGGATGCTGTTTACATTAAGGATGTTTCTCGTGTTTACAGATGGGGCAGCATTTGTAAATGATTCTGAAGAGTTGTTGTTTCCAAGGAGTCTTTACAGACTTTCAAGAAAGGGTCTCAGCATCCTAGTACTTTGTGCTCACTCTTTGTTTTAAACTTATTTTATGTGTCCTAAAAACGTGCTGGTGAGATTGGTCAGCTCCTGGTGCCATTAACATCCCCACTATTTTCTGACCTCTGTGCAGACAGGAAACATGTGGACAACATCTCTAGCAGCATTTGTCTGCATGTGCCATTCCATTTGCTGCTCTTTGTGTGTAATTGAGCATGATAATTCAGAAATTCATTATTCTCCCTCTCCTCTCTCTCCTATGGGTGGTGAGTCTCAGTATCACATCTAGAAGTACTGTAGTTTTATAATAACACTGCTTTTTTTTTTTTTCAGAAAAAAAAAGCAGCAAAACCACACTCATCCACTAGTCTTGTGTTTAATCAATATGTGTAGTTTGTCTTTTGAGTGCTATTTTAAGGATACATCTGTTGTTTTAGATATTTTCAGGTTAATTTAAAAGATACTTGAGAAATAAAGTAGTCAGAGACATGGCTTCTCATGGAAGTCCTTCTGCCATTCATGGTGGATTTTGTACTTCTCTTGATGCCTAAGCCATGCAGAAACACTGGAAATAAACACATTTATCACCTAGATGTGCATGCACTTTTCATGGAAGAGTGGATACCAATTTGAATCAACTACCATCCTTTTTGTCCTGGGATGTGAGGGTAAATATTTTCCCTAGCATCATGACATAGTTTTTGCATACCCTAAAATAAAAAAGACACGTTGCATAAAGGCAAAGTGCACTGATATCTAAGCTATCAAAGAGGAAGAGTGACCAAGCCAAATATCTTTGGCTAAATGAGGCAGGAACTCAAAGCCGAGTACTGTGTATGAATAAAATTCCGAATTAACTGTCATTGCTTGTGGCTTTTTTTTTTTTTATAAAACAGGAGTGTCGGAGTCTGATCTCAGTGGGCAAATGTAACCTGGAGGTTTGCTGAGCCAGCGAGACTCGCAAACACCCCTGGGCAGCCAGCAGAAAGGAGTTGATGGGTTTTGGACAATCTTGCCTAAGAGGGAGCATTTCTGTGTCTCCTGAGACAGGCTTAAATGGTGGCTACAAGTCAAGCGTTCAGCTCCTAGCTGTTGAATGTCTTTATTTAAATTGTACTGAATGCAGTTTCTTGGATGAGATGTAAAACTGAGGTCTTAACCTCATGTTTTAAGGATTTTTTTAATTTTTTTTTTTAAATCCAAGTTTGCACTTCACGATGTCCAAATGTTCTTCCTACATTCCTTCCAGTTATACTTATTAAAGTCCTGGTGGAGGTTTGGGGGGTTTTTTGACCACTTCTTATCCAAAGTAAATTCCCCTGGAAAGGATTTCAGCAGAAACATTTGTCTAAACAAGCGTATTGGGAGAAGGTTTAAAACCTGCACTTGCTAGAGCTTCTCAGACTTGTGATAACTGTGTAAAGAAACTAAAATCACTAAAAAGATATTTGAAACCTTACTTTTGGCATAAAACACCCAATCCTATAAGTACTGGTAGATGCAGATAAACTGTTACAACCCAAAACACGGAGAAACTATGCAGTTTCTGTTCAGATAAGAATTCTGAATTATGCAAAAAGACTTTCATACAGTGTGGGTTTAATATGTGCAACTAGAATTTTAAACATAGTCTGTGAGCCACGTTACAAGTAGAGCTGCTGGTGCTGAAATATTATACAGAGAAAAATCTGAATGAAGCTGATACTTCTGTGATAATGCAGCTTCAGAATCTTGAGTATTCTTTCCATTGCTGTTTTTATTATGCTCCATTACTATTAAAATATGCGAGTGTCATTCCAGCTTTACCATTTTTGAATTGCTACTTGATCACTGTAGGAATCTTTTGGCAGGAAAAATGTATCTTTCACAGGAAATTCTCTAACTACCAAGATAAGTTTTAAAAATATTTTATTTCTCAAAGAAATGTGAATCAAGTACTGCTCTGCAAACTGACACTCCAGATGAAGCAATGAGCCTGAGCTGCCTGAAAGCAAAGGGAAGAGGCTACAGTTCCTTAAATTTTCTGTTATCTGATTGCCTTTCCAAAAGGTATTTTAATGAATTTTTATTCTTAGAAATGCAATGTTCTGGGTCAACACTGTAGGCTAATACTTCCAAAAAGCCCTTAATCCTTCTGGACAATATGACAGTCCTCATATCGAGATATGCCTGATCAAATGAGCTGTTTTCCCCACTTAAATCTGACAGAAGCTACCTTGAAGCTGACAACATTTGGTCGTCAGTAGCTGCCTCAATGGGTTTGACCAGGCAGTCCTTAGAGACTTTTAAACCCCTCGACCATCCTTGCCTTGAGTTTTAATGTCATTCTTACAAACACCTCTGATGTAAAAAGAAAGTTGAGTTCTCTCTCAGCCACTATGGGAAATATTACCTTTCAAAGGAAGGGCAGCTTTTACATCTTTTAAATATTAATTCAAGATCAGAAGCAATGATTTCCAATACTATTTTTCTTTCAAAGTTTCAGTATCCTGAACCATCTGATCTCACCTAATAATGCTGCAGCACATCAACTGATCCGCATTCTCCTCTTTGTTCCTAGGTAGACTCTGCTGAGAAGTTAAGCTGTATTTGCTTTGGATGCAGTACCATGTTATGCCAATATTGTTTTGCAGGGGACAATTTTCTGATTGCCTTGGGTAAGACATTTTTGGTGAATCATTATACTGAAATGCAAAGAAGGTAACTTGAGAAAGATGCTTATGTTTCTGTAGCACTTTGCAGCAGATGTCTCCTATTTACTGCTTTATTTTATTGCTTAATGACTGAATCTCGAATAATTGAACAATTTGACAGATATTTATTTGTAAAATGTGATTCATTTAGTCAGACATTGTGAAACAGTTTCATGCCAGTTCTGGAGATTTTGGTAGAACTTTCTAAAGATGCAAATATTCAAGTAAATTGCTCATGTCAATAGCACATCCACTTTTTACTGTTCTTTACTGCACACAAATATTTGAGTTGACAAAAAAGTGCTGGTGAACAGACTACAGGGACTTCTGAACTTTAATCAACCACAAGCACTGGCAGGGTTCAGAAGTAATTTCCTAACTATGAATCACCTGCAGACAATGAATCACTTACTGGAGAAGATTGCCAAATAAAACAAGCCATCATGTATAGCTTGAATCAACTGGACTATGGAAAGGTCTTTGATTCACCTAGCTGAAAGAAAAGCTGTGATGAAAGCACTGAAATAAAGGCATAAAAGAATGTAGGAATCCCAAACCACATCTGCTAGCAGTGAGTGGCGACACTGAAGTTCGACAAGGAAGATAAAAGAAGGCAAGACTAAGCAAAATAGCAGGCAAGGAGACACTATCTTACTGGAAAAGACTTGCCTGGAGAAGAACTTCCAAAGCATTTCTGGGAAGAAGACCTTAGCTTAACTTCAACCATATGTGTGAGCTCAGATTTCGATTGCAATGGAACCGTTGTCTTTTTTTTTAAATAGCTAATGATCTCTGGGTGATTTTTAAGGGAACTGAAATTTGGAGATATCAAGGAAGACAAATGGTAGCAGAAGGCTGAGGAGGGAAGGCACACTCCTAGCAGTCTCAGTTTGGTGCTAACTAAGGTGAACAGAAATCTTATCCAGGGATTTCACAGGCCAAATTTCTTCTGCTGAAGAAGAGGTGCTAGGTTCCCATCTCTAGCAGAAAGGGGACAAGAGTTTGGGGATTAACAAAAAAAACCCCAAACAAACAAAAAAAAAAACAAAAAACCAACCAAAACCAAAAAATCTGCAATTATCTAGACTTTCATGATTCCCCTCCGTTATTGCCAGTATTCAAAAAACCCTCAAATTGCATGCTGTAGCAGGAGAGTAAATTTACTGCAGCCAAAATCATATGAGTGCAATGAATCAAGACAGCCTTCCTGCACAGCGCAGGTCTGGCTCATGTATTATGCTCCACATACAAATGTATACAAAAACTAAGGTAAAGTAGAATTTAAAAATGACTGGAGTAGCTACCAGCTGATAGAGAGAAACATGCTGCCAGCACAAGGAGGTAATTACCGGTACCTCTGCCCAGCAAGACCTGGTTTAGGTCCTGTTTGTTTCTTGGCTATAATTAGGTAAAAATCTGAATTTGTTCCCTAGTACCTTTTCTTTAGTTAGTTTTGAAGAAAGTCTGGTCTGAGCTGAAGGGAACGTTAGCACTTCCCTGAGCAGCCACAAGAGAGCACCCGACAATTAGGGCTGGGAGGGCTTTGAGCTGCTCTGAGAAGTAAAATAAATTCCCGACCACGTTCAGAGAAACCCTTTGCAGGATTCCGTCTTCGCCTTACGCTCTGTAAACAAAACTGGAGTCAGAAGCGCAAGCGAGGGTCACCTAAATCCTTGATACTTTTTTCGAGTCTCAAGTCACTGCGAGGCTTGGCCATAAACCAGGGCATCAGGGCAGACACTGTGAAATAATGTCCCAGTGCAGGGGAAAGGAGAATTTGTTCCCTGGTTTATAAGATTCTTGTTCAAAGCAATAGGCTGCCTAATGACTGCTGGCAACGTCGACAGCCGTTTAGTGGCAGCTAGCTCTTTACCTAAATTGTCCATTTTCCTGTGTGCCGAATAATACTCAGGCATCAGCTGATCAAAGAGCCTGCCCATGAAATGCAGCTGAAATAAGTTTTCCACACTTTATTTCTCTGATGTTAAATACATTGATTCAGACAAGAAATGTTGTGTGTATAAGCAGGCACTGGGAGGAGATCTGTGGGGAGGCAGGGATGGTCTGTCCATCTCCTGTGGCCATCCCCACCTGGACACGTTTCTGATGCTCCCATTTAAAGACTCGGTTAAATTTTTAACCTTTGCTTTCAAAGAGCTTATGCTAATTTTTGCTGAAGGTTTGGGGTGAGTTATTTAAAAAAAAAAAAAAAAGAAAAGACATAGATTCAATAAATAATGGAATATCATTTACACAGAGGCTTCATGTTCTTGGTCAGTGCTTTCAGGCATGCCAGATACTATTAAAAAAAATCCAGAAACCTCTGCTGCTGAAACCTCAGATCACATATGAATCATGTAGCTCACGAGGCACATGTTTACTTGTGTGGTCACTGGGGTACATATTTTCTCAGGCATGTAAGAGCAGCTTTCAGGCTGCAATGCAGGGCAGAGGCAGCATGCCTGGCCAAGAGCTGTTAAGCTCTGAGGTTTGATCCTGTCTTGCTGCCACTGCCAGAGCTGTTGGTGACTTGTACACCTCTAAGAACATGTCATGGGGTTGGTGTCCTCCACAGTGGGCAGGGATACAGGTGACGTCCCTTGTAGTACAGTAAACACCCTCAGCTTTTTGGTTTCAGCTGCACGGTGTCTCTGAGGTAGTGCTCCATCCCTTGGGGGAGAATTTTTGCTCTCAGGACAGGGTTTTGCAGAGATTTCTGTTGGAAGGAGGAGAAGGTAGAAGGTGCCTCAGGCCAAAGGGTTTGTAAAGGGGACTTGGTACTTTGCCCCATGTACTGAAAGGCACTAAGCTCACTGTGAGGATCCTCTGGCAACACCAGCCCCACTCTCCTGGTACTGTCAAGTTGAAGCCTTTCAACAGCGATAAAAAACCCCAGATCAACAGTTTTGAAAACAACGAAGTACTTAAACACCAATACAGCCCCGTGTGCTGGGGTTTTTTTTATTTGGCTGCCCCTTGCAGAGACACTCTGGCTCCAGTCATTCAAGCAGTTTCCTATGACTTGACTTCAAAACCAACCAACAACAACAACCACCACCACATGCTGGCCCGCGCCAACCCCTGTGCAGGAGACACATACCTCCATGGGGACAGGCAAACAGATCCCCCCTCTCCTTTGTCCAGGGGTAATCTCCTTACTCCCAGGGTTCATCACAGCTGTCCCTTTGGTGAGCAATAAACTCTACCTCCAAATTGAGTATATATGCAATTAGATACAATACTTAAGTACTTACAACTCTACGCAATACTGGTATGTAAGAATTGTAAGGATATAAAATCAGGAGGAATGAAAAGCAGCAAAATGTGCAAAGTTGTGTTTGAAATGGAATCAAATCCAGGAGAATATCCAGTAGTGCCTTTTGGAGAAGTCAGTCCCTAATTTAGCTGATTTTTTGTTCAGGTTACCGTGTGGAGTAGTACCACTAATGAATTCTGTACTTAAACATTAGATGAAGTATAAGAAAACAAAATCATGCTTAATACATAAAAAATAATATGTAATACTTAAGAAAAACCTTTATATAAATGCATCCAACTGGCAGAGATCAGACTGTTGGTTCAACACCAGGTGTCACACAGTGCTACAGAAGGTGCTTTGAAGGACACCTGTAGTGTTTAGTGGGAAATGGAAAATAAATCTCTAAGTGAAGTGCATAATGGGTCTATTTCGCTAAATAAGTGTGGGTTTATTGATAGACAATATCAAATACTACATTGTGGTACCATGGGAACAGAATGCCAAGCAGCCCCTGCTTAAGTCAGATTTTCACAACATTTTCTCTCTCCATCCATTTGATCCTCCTAAAATATTTTCAGAAGTTAAAATTCTTTCTTCTGATATACCTTGTACCCAGTAAATGCTGTTTATAGTGACAGCAAACACATCTTAACTCAATCTATACAACTAAAGTCTAAGTTTAGAGAACAAAAATAATCATTCCAAAAAGTGTTTAAGGTGAAATCAAGCTAGAATTGCAAAAGGCTGGTGGAAAAGAGATTTTGATGGTGTAGGCTGACAGTTGGGCTGCTAAAGACACCTTCTGGATCTGCTTTAGGAATTGCTTATTAACCACTTCAATAATAAACAGAGAGATTAAGAGCATGCAATAAAAGAAAAATCCAGTGGATGTTTCACACTCAGTATCCTCAAGTATGCCACATTTATTTCATTCAAAAATTCTCTGTTGTTGACTCTGTAACACGATTCAATATTTACTTCAGTTAATGATTTTTTGGGGATCTTTCACTGGCCTTTTAATGCTATAAATGCAGCGAAGATCTGTGTGGCATGCAAGGTCTCCGCTTGATTTGGAAATGTAAATAATATCAAATCATTTAAATTATTATTTAATTATTTACCTCCAAGTTTCTAGATAGCCATACACACCAAAAGCTTTCTACAATAACAGGGGAGAAAAATGTAGCTATGGACCTGACGCTGCAAAACCAGGAAAGGTATTTTTACCCCCATATGTGACTGCATTTGTGAGCTTCAGTGATAGCATGACCAGCCCCAGGGGTGGATGCTGCTCTCTGAGGATGTTGCGTACTCTTCTTCAAGGCTCTTCTGTAGTAGATGCTGACTGCTAAGTGGTTGCCAGCTCAAACTCTAAAACGTTAATTTAGCAGTAAATATGCTTTTTTCAACTTTCCTTCTGAGGGAAACATCATGGTGTAGTTGATGTTCACTTTGATTGCTTTTTAACCCTTTCTTAAAGTCATCTTAAACTGGGGACTCTGGCTTCTGGGGAGCATCTAACCAGGAGAGTGCTGATGTGTCATTTGGAGAACTCACCCAACCCTGCAGAGACCATAACAAGAAACAGTAGGTCCTTAAAAAGGTTCTTCTTATTTCTGTTCTATGCTCAGAATTATTTCTCAGAGTCTGAATAAAATGCAAGGGTAGTTGGTTCTTTCTTCAGTGTTAAGGAAATAAGTTAGAGTGGTCCTTGCAGATTTCAGATACTCACTTCTTTCAGGATTGTTTTAAGATACAATTGTTAAGCCTGTTTAAAAACACACATACAAAAAAAAAAGATCTTTCAAGAGTTCATTTCCCAGAACATTACCAGCCAACAACCCTAATAGGTTCACACAACACAACAATTGTTGACTAATACTATGTGCTTTGGAAAACAAAACAAAACAAAACAAAAAAAAAACAACAAAAAAAAACCACAACCAAAAAACAAACTAGAAACAAACTGTTATATGTTTTTGGTTGAGATATATTTAGAGAACTTTCTTATTGTTAAGAGCTTCAGGAACAATAATCAGTGGTATGTCATTCTGGTATTGTTAGCAAAGTCCTTTCTATTGAATTTTCAAGATGTTGTAAAGTGAGATTATGTGAGTAGCACCTCTGGACACTTTTTCCCATCATTGTGTTGGTATCAATCGCTGACTTCCACTGTTTCTCCTGGTATTAAATGAAAATGTTGTTTCCCACTACGCTGATTGGAGGCTGTATAATGCATGACATAACTGATAACCCTACTGAGATTACGCATTGTAGGATTCAAACTGCACAAGAAATTTAGACAACCAAGTAGGTAGCCACTTGGACTGGGAGAGAAAGTTTAAAAGAAAATGCACTGGGATCATTGTTTTAGATGAAATGAAGAAACATAAATGGATAATTTATAAGGCTAGTTCCTGAAGCTACAGAAAAAGTGCTGGTTGCTGCTTTTTTTTTTCTTTGGTTTGTTGGTTTGTTGGTTTTTTTTTCTTTTCTTCTTGATTTTGTGTGGGGAGAGTAGCTGGAATGTATTTTCCAAGGGCAAAGCACTGCCCTAAGACATCTCAGCCTCGCTCACCCTAGGCAGAGCTGTATTAGAGGAGAAACCCACACCCTGCTGAGGTTCCTGACATTTTCCAAAGAGGAAATATTAAAAATTCAGTGGCAGAGTGGCGAAGGAAGTTTTTCTTTGGAACTAGCAGTGAGCTGAGAAAGACAGATTTATTTTTTTTTTTACTCTCTAATTAAAAAAAAAAAAAGTGAAAATAATGAGAGGTTTTGAGCTAGCTTCTGTATTACACACACCAACAAAATCTAAGCAACATAAAAAGTGACATAGGGAGTTTTCTTATAGAAGTTTTTGGTTGGTGCCATTTTCACTATACCATGACAGGTTGTTTTTGTTCTGCACTTGTACTTCAGAGGGGTTTTTTGAAGGGGTGACTGAACTGGTCCAATGCTGTTGTGCATCCTGCTGATCACCCATGCAGGTTGCTTCTCCACCAGCATGAGGTCATACTTAGGCTGGTTCAGTATTTTTGTAATTTTTTTTCTGAGGGGGAGGAAGGGGGTGGATTTACCCCCAGCCCCTGTTCCTGCTCTCCTTAGTTCTTCACACAGTGACTTTCTTTCAAACTGTGCTCCATCCTAAGCTAACAGAGGGTAGCATGTGAAGGGCTTGGCTTCTGACCCACACAAGAAGGAAGAAAAGGTCACTGTGGCTTCCCACTCTCCTGCCCTTCAGCATCTCTCATCCTGGTCTGTACCCTTGTACACAGTGTCAAATTCAGACCTGATCTTGTCACTCCTTAGATGATGGGGTGTTCGGTCCAACAACTAGTTCTGGATCTCCCATTCAAAGCTTTTATGAATGAGTGTAAAGCTGGAGTGAGTTGCTCCATGCAGTGGTTAAGGTTTTAATGGCTCTTAAGTAATAAAAACAGCAGAACTGCCTCCAAAAAGAGTACCAGGGAATCAAGTCTAAATGTAATAAAAGTCTTTACTTCGTTACAGTGGATTGCAAAGTGTTTTGTGGCTTGTGGTTGTAGAGAGCACAGGATCTGTGGATTCTTCTGAACTACATTTTTATTACATGGTTGGGATTACAGCCAACTGGACTTCGCATCTCTGGGAGCCCTCTTCTGAGAAAGGGTAGGCACATGTCAGTGTGTGGGGCTTTCACATTGGTCTGAGCGTGGCAATGCTTGTATTCCTTTAACACAAGAGCCAGGAGAGGCTGGGTACTAGAAAAGATCCTTGGCTATGCTCAAAGTATAGCTGAATTAAAGAGAAGGCATACCAGACAGGTGCCCACCAGGGCTAGCAACAACAGAGGAAAGGGGACAGAATTTTTGTAAGGGCCTGTTTTGACAGGGTAAGGGGGAGATGGTTTTAAACTTACTGAGGAAAATTAAGACTAGATATAAAAAAAATAAATATTTATTATGAGGGTGATGACACCCTGGCGGAGAGGTGGTTGATGCCTCATTCCTAGAAACACTCCAGGTCAGGTTGGATGGGGCTCTGAGCAACCTGCTATAGTTGCAGATGTCCCTGCTCCCTGAAGGTGGGTTGGACTAGACAACCTTGAAAGATCCCACCCAACTGAAACCCTTCTATGATTCTATCAAGGAGTTGAGTAAAACACCCAGTTCTGGAATTAGGAAGAGTTAAATCATTAATATATTTGTAATAATTAGTTTGGAGGGAAGATTGTTAGTCTTTGTCCTCCAACATTTCACTGTCATTCAGATCATGGATGACCTGAAATTGAGTCAATTTCTGGGCTTTTCATACAAAACCCAATGAAATTCAGGAGAGATTTAAAAATTCATTTTGACTTATGACTTACACATACACACACACACCATCCCACCCCCCCACACGCACACTAATTCCAGCATATTAGCACTTCACACACAAGAAAAAAACTCTCTTTGAGAGTAAGGGAAGACCTGCAGATGTGACAAGAGCATCCTTGGAGGATGCTGAAGTGATGACTGGCGTTATAGATGCAGGGGCTGCAGCTCACTGCCTTCACCTCCCTGGGATAGTAACTTCAGTGCAGAAGGTCATGTGGGGGGAGCTGCTGGCTGAGCACCCTCTTGTAGCCACCACTACTACAAACCCTCCCTCCACTTGTTAACTTTTTCCAGGTGATTTTCTAGCAGGCATTTCTCCCCCAGGCACCCTGGGGAAAAGAGCCTGGATGGTGCCAGGGTGGGCACTGGCCTGGACAAAGGAGCTGTTCTGCTAAATGCCCACATTCTGCTGCTGCAGACCTCAACCCAATTATCGCATGGCTGCCTGGACCTTAATTGGGCCTGACACTTGCCTGTTGAAAGAGGTTCCAAGAATTAAAGCGCTACTTCTCTAGTTTGAGTTGGCTGGTAATGTGAAACATGACACGATTTTTGAGAATTTTCTGCACTTACCATGAAACAAATATGCCACAGGTATCAAGCAGGCTTTGTTTGGGGGGCTATAATCATATTACAAATTGAACACTTCCACATGTGTGTTCTGGCACATCTACCCATGGCTATCTCACATGTATCTGCCCCAAGGTACAGATGCTGAAGTCTTGACATAGCATAATATAGATCTATATATATTTTCCAGATTGCCTTAGCACATGCTAATGAAAATGAGGAGTAAAGACCTGAAAGAAGCAGCTGTTTAAAATTTTCTTCAATCCCAGAAAATCAATTTCTTAATTACTGATAATTTAAGCATCAAAATGACCACTAACCCTCTTCTCCCACTAGACCCTCCCAAGCTGGGAGGCCTGCTTTAAAGACTTTGGGTCAAAACTGTTTCTTAGAAGTTTAGCATTTCTCACATTTCTTTAGCCTTTCTGGAATGAATTAGTATTAAAATAAAGCGGGGAAAAAGGAGGTTGTTTTCTGGAGGTGCATTCTTTCAGACCCTCCACTCAGAAAGCTGGAGCAGATGCTGCTACAACTTCTACCCAGCACACTAGAGGAGACTACTCCACAGCACCTTTCATAATAAAAGATTCCACAAATTGATTTATAGATAGAAAGAGCTTCCATTTCCATTAAAATATGGATGGTCCTGGATTAAAACAAACAAACAAAAAACAACAAGGAGGTTCTTCTTCCAGCACATGGCAGCAAAGGGATTTTGCTCATTCTGGTTTATGGTCATACACATGGGGACAACCCATCTCAATCAAAATTTGGGCAGTAGTTTTGGAGAAGAGGCTGCAGTCTTGTAGGCCATACCATGAGTTCCTGAATCACTGTGTGGCACCGGTGCTGTTTTTCAGGGATTATTTTAATGTTAGTCTGATTAAAAAATTAAGTTCTGGGAAAACAGTAATTTTGCTGAGAAATTGTTTTCTCTAGCAACAAATGAATCTGAGTTGGGAAAAAAAAAAAAAGGAAAAGAAAAAGAAAATAAAAATAAATGGTTGACTTTAGTTTTTTTTTTTACTTTTTATGTGGTGTTCTCCCATTCACCCTCTCCCCAGTCTTCATTAAGTACTGTGAATTATAAAGCTGAGCCTTTCTACTTTCTGTGTAGAAATGAAAGGTGAATTAACTGGGATATTGGAAGGCACAGACTTTGGTATACTCACAAACCTGCACAGCCATTCAATGGGAGGCGAAAGAAGATTGTTTGGACAAGGCTGCAGAATATATTTTTCTTATAACTGGAGCCCTGGTAAGGTACACAGCTATTGACATGGAGAAAGGGTCTTCTGCTTGGTGCTGGATGCCTTTGTTTTGTTTAGTTAATTATTGGAAGAATCTTTAAGATTAACTTGGTTTTCTGTGCCACAGTATGATCAACCAGCAAAGTCATAAATGAGATAATATAGCTGGAAGAAAGCAGAGTGTGATGAAATGATCTAGGAGTTTGCAGAAATTCTTCAGCCATCTGAGCAAGAGGGACCTGACATAAAGTTTTAAAGTTCAAGACACTCATGGAGCAATGGGCCAAACTGAATCACTGTGTAAAAGCAGCCTCGCAAATGTTTTTATAATAACTTCCCCTCCCATTACTCCACAAATGTGGCTGTTAATGCAGTAAACCAGCAGGGCTGACATGGGAACAGCAACTCAGACCTGCAGTGTTAGGGAGGATCTGGGCCAGGGTGAACTATTGATTAATCATCTTGTCATGCTGGTGCTTTGTTAGATTCTGTAGATAGGAACTGAGGCAGTATTATGAAGCCCCTTCATCTAGTAAGGCTGCTGTATTACATGGGAATGATTTCTTGACTTATGGAAAACTGCTATGGGGGGTAGAGTGCTGAACAGTAGGATGATGCTGAAATAAGATGAAAGGTTCTTTTTAAAATGTTAGGGTGTCTTTTTTTTTTGTTTTGTTTTGGTGTTGTCATTTTTGTTGGTTTTGTTTTTCTTGAAAAACTCACAACTTACTGTAATAGAAACCCAGAAACATTGGTCCTCACTTAGCCATTGGACTAGATGATCTTCTAGGTCCCTTCCAACCCCTAATATCTGTGAATCTGTGAATCTGGACCAGTGCATCTGTGTGGTCCATCAGGGAGAGTATGACAAAAAGAGAAAAATTATCCTGTTTTACCTGGAAGATGAGATGGCTAATCAAACTGGCTTTGCTTCTCAGCTATTCCTCTACTTGAATAACTCTACCACTGAGAAAGGCAAGGAAAATCCAGGTAAATATCTACATGAAGTTGAAGGACCCCTTGGAATATGCTTCACCAACTCTGTTCATCACACCCCACAGGCAGTGCCACAGGGTGGGATACTTAAGATGTGAGAGAGTACAGCATTCAAGACTCTCAGTGGTAACATCAGCCTGGGGATTCACAGAATCACAGAAATCACAGAAATTAGACAGTGGCAGCTGCTCCTTGATGATCAATAGACCTGCTTATGTGCAGGTTAAAATAACCTTATAGCTCAGATCAACAATTACTTTCCCTGACAGTTGCATGTGCTACCATAACCCAGAACATTAAACCCACAAGAAACTGTCACACCCTTTCTCCACCTCCCCAGATCCCTTTCATCTAAGGCAGGTGAAGGTAGAGCTGATAAGAACTGTCATTGCTTCAAATTAAAGGGGAAAATGATCTAGAAAGTTGTTTGCAGATAAAACTGGATTTGATTAACCTATTTGTTCTCTTTATTTGGCAGAAACTGAAAAGTAAGCTTCACGGTGACTTTAACTGCACTGAAAATAATAGCCTATTTATGCAATTATCTTCTTGTACCTGACCACTTGCTCAAGCCAGTGGAGTACAAGAAATGCACACGGGTTTGTTTTTTTTTCCTGGTGTTGCTTTAGGCTTCCTGCTGTAGATCTTGCCATCAGCTTGTGCATGAGGCTCAGTAGCTGTTAGAGCAAACCAAAGGCAGCCCACAGCTGTCCTTGCTGGGCTTGAATTCAACCCTACAGATGCCACTGTTGCTACACGACAATTATAAACCAAGTCAAAGTGTAGCAGGGCTGAATACAAGAATGACACATAAAGGTTGTTCTGAAATGTAACTTGAGGATCTGATGAGCTACCAGAGGCCTTTGTGTTCTGAAACAGGCTGTGTTGGCCTGGAGACAAGCCCTCCATCTTTGGAGGTACTTTTCATAGAAGTACCATAGTATTTGGAGGTACTTTTGGATGAATTGGAGCTATATTTAATGAAANAAAAAAAAAAAAGGAAAAGAAAAAGAAAATAAAAATAAATGGTTGACTTTAGTTTTTTTTTTTACTTTTTATGTGGTGTTCTCCCATTCACCCTCTCCCCAGTCTTCATTAAGTACTGTGAATTATAAAGCTGAGCCTTTCTACTTTCTGTGTAGAAATGAAAGGTGAATTAACTGGGATATTGGAAGGCACAGACTTTGGTATACTCACAAACCTGCACAGCCATTCAATGGGAGGCGAAAGAAGATTGTTTGGACAAGGCTGCAGAATATATTTTTCTTATAACTGGAGCCCTGGTAAGGTACACAGCTATTGACATGGAGAAAGGGTCTTCTGCTTGGTGCTGGATGCCTTTGTTTTGTTTAGTTAATTATTGGAAGAATCTTTAAGATTAACTTGGTTTTCTGTGCCACAGTATGATCAACCAGCAAAGTCATAAATGAGATAATATAGCTGGAAGAAAGCAGAGTGTGATGAAATGATCTAGGAGTTTGCAGAAATTCTTCAGCCATCTGAGCAAGAGGGACCTGACATAAAGTTTTAAAGTTCAAGACACTCATGGAGCAATGGGCCAAACTGAATCACTGTGTAAAAGCAGCCTCGCAAATGTTTTTATAATAACTTCCCCTCCCATTACTCCACAAATGTGGCTGTTAATGCAGTAAACCAGCAGGGCTGACATGGGAACAGCAACTCAGACCTGCAGTGTTAGGGAGGATCTGGGCCAGGGTGAACTATTGATTAATCATCTTGTCATGCTGGTGCTTTGTTAGATTCTGTAGATAGGAACTGAGGCAGTATTATGAAGCCCCTTCATCTAGTAAGGCTGCTGTATTACATGGGAATGATTTCTTGACTTATGGAAAACTGCTATGGGGGGTAGAGTGCTGAACAGTAGGATGATGCTGAAATAAGATGAAAGGTTCTTTTTAAAATGTTAGGGTGTCTTTTTTTTTGTTTTGTTTTGGTGTTGTCATTTTTGTTGGTTTTGTTTTTCTTGAAAAACTCACAACTTACTGTAATAGAAACCCAGAAACATTGGTCCTCACTTAGCCATTGGACTAGATGATCTTCTAGGTCCCTTCCAACCCCTAATATCTGTGAATCTGTGAATCTGGACCAGTGCATCTGTGTGGTCCATCAGGGAGAGTATGACAAAAAGAGAAAAATTATCCTGTTTTACCTGGAAGATGAGATGGCTAATCAAACTGGCTTTGCTTCTCAGCTATTCCTCTACTTGAATAACTCTACCACTGAGAAAGGCAAGGAAAATCCAGGTAAATATCTACATGAAGTTGAAGGACCCCTTGGAATATGCTTCACCAACTCTGTTCATCACACCCCACAGGCAGTGCCACAGGGTGGGATACTTAAGATGTGAGAGAGTACAGCATTCAAGACTCTCAGTGGTAACATCAGCCTGGGGATTCACAGAATCACAGAAATCACAGAAATTAGACAGTGGCAGCTGCTCCTTGATGATCAATAGACCTGCTTATGTGCAGGTTAAAATAACCTTATAGCTCAGATCAACAATTACTTTCCCTGACAGTTGCATGTGCTACCATAACCCAGAACATTAAACCCACAAGAAACTGTCACACCCTTTCTCCACCTCCCCAGATCCCTTTCATCTAAGGCAGGTGAAGGTAGAGCTGATAAGAACTGTCATTGCTTCAAATTAAAGGGGAAAATGATCTAGAAAGTTGTTTGCAGATAAAACTGGATTTGATTAACCTATTTGTTCTCTTTATTTGGCAGAAACTGAAAAGTAAGCTTCACGGTGACTTTAACTGCACTGAAAATAATAGCCTATTTATGCAATTATCTTCTTGTACCTGACCACTTGCTCAAGCCAGTGGAGTACAAGAAATGCACACGGGTTTGTTTTTTTTTCCTGGTGTTGCTTTAGGCTTCCTGCTGTAGATCTTGCCATCAGCTTGTGCATGAGGCTCAGTAGCTGTTAGAGCAAACCAAAGGCAGCCCACAGCTGTCCTTGCTGGGCTTGAATTCAACCCTACAGATGCCACTGTTGCTACACGACAATTATAAACCAAGTCAAAGTGTAGCAGGGCTGAATACAAGAATGACACATAAAGGTTGTTCTGAAATGTAACTTGAGGATCTGATGAGCTACCAGAGGCCTTTGTGTTCTGAAACAGGCTGTGTTGGCCTGGAGACAAGCCCTCCATCTTTGGAGGTACTTTTCATAGAAGTACCATAGTATTTGGAGGTACTTTTGGATGAATTGGAGCTATATTTAATGAAACCTCCTGCAAATTGCATTCCCTAAATGCTGGCTTTTTCTAGATATCCCACCTCTCACTGCTCAGCAGGTTGTCCAGAAGAAGCAGGGCTTTGGACCTAATTTTAAAGGGAATACTCAATTTTTATATCCTTTTAGACCCTAAAGGCTCACTTCATGCAGTTGGAGGCCCATTTAGCTTCTCAACTATGGATTTTTATCATTCTATTGAGTCGATGTGTTGCTGCCAGCCAGTCAAGATGCTGCTTCCCAACATAGTCCCCATGAGCAGCAGGCAGGTGCATCACCAGCCTGAGCTCAATGCTCTACACAGCATCCAAGGGTGACCCTGCAAGAAACCGTCCTGTAAAATGAGCAAAATATTATTTTTTTTTTCCCAAGGAAGCTTAAAGGACTTATACAAACCCTTCTGATGTTCTAGAATTTTGATTGGGTCATAGAATCATAGAATCACAGAATGTTAGGGGTTGGAAGGGACCTAGAAAGATCATCTAGTCCAAAACCCTTGCCAGAGCAGGATCACCTAGACCAAGTCACATAGAAATGCATCCAGGTGGGTTTGGAAATGGCTCCAGAGAAGGAGACTTCACAACCTCCCTGGACAGCCTGTCCCAGTGCTCTGTCACCCTCACTGTGAAAATGTTTTTCCTTGTGTTTACCTAAACCTCTTGTGCTCAGACTTACTCCCATTGCCTCTTGTCCTGTCATTGGATGACACTGAGAAAAGTCTGGCTCCATCTTCCTTACACTTGCCCTTAATGTATTTACAGACTTTGATGAGGTCCCCCCTCAGTCTCCTCTTTTCCAGGCTAAAGAGCCCCAGCTCTCTCAGCCTCTCCTCAGAAGGGAGATGCTCCACTCCCATAATCATCTTTGTGGCCCTAAATCACATGACCAAGTCCATTCTCTGGTTACCCTCATCCTCATGACCGCAAAGACACCATCTTTGCTCCCCAGAGGAAATTCCACACCTTAAATATCCCATTTTTGCCATAACTCAGACAAATCAAGACAATGATTAAAAAATATCCCTTCAGTTTTGTAGTCCTTTATTTTTTTTTTAAGTTGATCCTCCCATAGTAATGTATTGAAATGCGTAACAGTTACATTGTACAAAGCATTTAAAGAAAGTACCTCAACTTGCCGATTATTTCAAAATGAGATTATAAACAAAAGGAAAAACAAATCTGGTCGCTCACTAAAGGCCAAACCCCCCCCCCAAAAAATAACTGAATACCTTCTGTTATTTATTTATTTTTTTAACATAAATTTGGAACACTTAATCTTACAAATAGGATTAACATGAACATAACATCACACAAGCTCGCAGACAACCAGCATAAAATATTGGGTACGGTTTTTTATAATCAGAAGAATCATGCTTTCATGAAGAAATTATAACTGTTTATACAATCAAATCAATTTACTGTATTACAAAAAAAAAATAAATTCCTAAGTCGCATCTATTAGTTATTTAGTTCATTAAAAGGCAAAAATAAAAGAGGAATGTAAGAACTTTTCAAACACTGTTTTGCACTCCCATATACACAGATCAGTTCACCTCACTTTTCGAAGTACATGGGTGCCTTACTTTGTAATGCAGTGGGGGACTGCAGCAGTGCTGTTTGTTATAGGAACAGTGCTGTTTTAATCAACAAACAATCGTGTGCCAACAAATAAATACATGGTACTCACAACACAAAGAAGAAATTAGAGGGTGGGGGGGAAAGGAAACAATACAACAAAACAGTGACATGATTGTCAAAAATTAAAATCTCTTTACAATGATTTGAACAAGTGGTGCTGTCGATGAACGCGGTGCTTTCATGGAATTATCTGGATGATTTAGCTTCTCAGTGTAGTGAATATTCATAGTTTACAATATACTTAAGCCTCTTATGTATTGTTTCTCAGAGGTTTTTTTTTCTTTTTTTTTTTCCTTGTTTTTCCTTTTTTTTTTTTTTTTAACAATGCAGTTGAGAAGGCAAAAGAATTATGGAAAGAACAAAATATTCCCTGTTACTTCTTTCTACATTTATGATGGATAGTGTGTATTTGATAGAACTAGTTCATTTCTTTGAAGGGCTAAAATGCATAAAGCTTTAATGAAGAGATTTGTACATAAAAGCAACTGTTCCCAATCCTGTGTCAAACTATCTTATACAAAAAGAAAATCAATTCAGTTCCTACTTTAAAGGAGTGCCCATATGTCTATCAATGCAGTCTTAACCATTTGGCCCCTACCCCTCAAAGCTGGGTGAACTGGAAGACACTTTTTCCTGGCCCCGGTTTACATAATCCACTGACATTTTTTTTTGCTTTTTTTTTTTTNAAGCAGGGCTTTGGACCTAATTTTAAAGGGAATACTCAATTTTTATATCCTTTTAGACCCTAAAGGCTCACTTCATGCAGTTGGAGGCCCATTTAGCTTCTCAACTATGGATTTTTATCATTCTATTGAGTCGATGTGTTGCTGCCAGCCAGTCAAGATGCTGCTTCCCAACATAGTCCCCATGAGCAGCAGGCAGGTGCATCACCAGCCTGAGCTCAATGCTCTACACAGCATCCAAGGGTGACCCTGCAAGAAACCGTCCTGTAAAATGAGCAAAATATTATTTTTTTTTTCCCAAGGAAGCTTAAAGGACTTATACAAACCCTTCTGATGTTCTAGAATTTTGATTGGGTCATAGAATCATAGAATCACAGAATGTTAGGGGTTGGAAGGGACCTAGAAAGATCATCTAGTCCAAAACCCTTGCCAGAGCAGGATCACCTAGACCAAGTCACATAGAAATGCATCCAGGTGGGTTTGGAAATGGCTCCAGAGAAGGAGACTTCACAACCTCCCTGGACAGCCTGTCCCAGTGCTCTGTCACCCTCACTGTGAAAATGTTTTTCCTTGTGTTTACCTAAACCTCTTGTGCTCAGACTTACTCCCATTGCCTCTTGTCCTGTCATTGGATGACACTGAGAAAAGTCTGGCTCCATCTTCCTTACACTTGCCCTTAATGTATTTACAGACTTTGATGAGGTCCCCCCTCAGTCTCCTCTTTTCCAGGCTAAAGAGCCCCAGCTCTCTCAGCCTCTCCTCAGAAGGGAGATGCTCCACTCCCATAATCATCTTTGTGGCCCTAAATCACATGACCAAGTCCATTCTCTGGTTACCCTCATCCTCATGACCGCAAAGACACCATCTTTGCTCCCCAGAGGAAATTCCACACCTTAAATATCCCATTTTTGCCATAACTCAGACAAATCAAGACAATGATTAAAAAATATCCCTTCAGTTTTGTAGTCCTTTATTTTTTTTTTAAGTTGATCCTCCCATAGTAATGTATTGAAATGCGTAACAGTTACATTGTACAAAGCATTTAAAGAAAGTACCTCAACTTGCCGATTATTTCAAAATGAGATTATAAACAAAAGGAAAAACAAATCTGGTCGCTCACTAAAGGCCAAACCCCCCCCCCAAAAAATAACTGAATACCTTCTGTTATTTATTTATTTTTTTAACATAAATTTGGAACACTTAATCTTACAAATAGGATTAACATGAACATAACATCACACAAGCTCGCAGACAACCAGCATAAAATATTGGGTACGGTTTTTTATAATCAGAAGAATCATGCTTTCATGAAGAAATTATAACTGTTTATACAATCAAATCAATTTACTGTATTACAAAAAAAAAATAAATTCCTAAGTCGCATCTATTAGTTATTTAGTTCATTAAAAGGCAAAAATAAAAGAGGAATGTAAGAACTTTTCAAACACTGTTTTGCACTCCCATATACACAGATCAGTTCACCTCACTTTTCGAAGTACATGGGTGCCTTACTTTGTAATGCAGTGGGGGACTGCAGCAGTGCTGTTTGTTATAGGAACAGTGCTGTTTTAATCAACAAACAATCGTGTGCCAACAAATAAATACATGGTACTCACAACACAAAGAAGAAATTAGAGGGTGGGGGGGAAAGGAAACAATACAACAAAACAGTGACATGATTGTCAAAAATTAAAATCTCTTTACAATGATTTGAACAAGTGGTGCTGTCGATGAACGCGGTGCTTTCATGGAATTATCTGGATGATTTAGCTTCTCAGTGTAGTGAATATTCATAGTTTACAATATACTTAAGCCTCTTATGTATAAAAATTAAAATCTCTTTACAATGATTTGAACAAGTGGTGCTGTCGATGAACGCGGTGCTTTCATGGAATTATCTGGATGATTTAGCTTCTCAGTGTAGTGAATATTCATAGTTTACAATATACTTAAGCCTCTTATGTATTGTTTCTCAGAGGTTTTTTTTTCTTTTTTTTTTTCCTTGTTTTTCCTTTTTTTTTTTTTTTTAAAAATGCTTTTAGAAAAGAAAAAAAATTATGGAAAAAAAAAAAATTTCCCTTTTAATTTTTTTTTTTTTTTTTTTTAACAATGCAGTTGAGAAGGCAAAAGAATTATGGAAAGAACAAAATATTCCCTGTTACTTCTTTCTACATTTATGATGGATAGTGTGTATTTGATAGAACTAGTTCATTTCTTTGAAGGGCTAAAATGCATAAAGCTTTAATGAAGAGATTTGTACATAAAAGCAACTGTTCCCAATCCTGTGTCAAACTATCTTATACAAAAAGAAAATCAATTCAGTTCCTACTTTAAAGGAGTGCCCATATGTCTATCAATGCAGTCTTAACCATTTGGCCCCTACCCCTCAAAGCTGGGGGAACTGGAAGACACTTTTTCCTGGCCCCGGTTTACATAATCCACTGACATTTTTTTTTGCTTTTTTTTTTTTTCGCATTGATCCTCCAGAAGTCAGCAGCTGCCTTTGCTGTGCAAAACAAAATATTGAGAATAAATAGTTTCTTTCTTTTAAAATTATTCAGTTTAAGGTCACCGGACTTTAAATGAGTGACCCTGCAGATTTATAAGGCATTCTGCTCAGCAGTCTTTTAAATAGTCATATATGAAAGAGCCATGCTACTGGTTTGGACTTGGTCCCATTCTCGGTAAGACTTCACAATGTCATACGTGACTGATGGATTGAATGGCGCTGGATTCTGCAGTGGCTCTTGCCATACTGTGCCACATACTGGGAGAACTGTGGGATGCAGAGTGGAGGGAGTCCTTGTCGGAGAGAGAAAGCATCATGGCATATGCCTGGATGGGGGAAGAAGAAGGACAAAGAAGTCAGAAATCCTGCGGTGCGGAGCTGAGCTTGAACCTGTGTCACACCTACATGGTTGAGGCTACATGTAGGATACAACTGCTGTTCTCAACTTACTTAAAGAATATACAAATGTGTTAGGTAAAGTCATTGTCAACTTTTACACTGAAACTTTTGACTCGTTAACACTAATAAAAAGTACTGCTGTCATCCAGCTTCACAAACTCTGAGAAACCTTTGATAGTAACAAGGTCCCAGAGTCTCTTTTGCCTTCAGATTCTTGGCTCTGTTCAAAGGCCTGAGGAATCACATTATCCCTTGGCTAGTCCTATATTTCACCCAATACCACAGTTTCCTTTGCTGACCTTTTTTCTACAGGCATATTCTGCACTTTTTAAACCAGGAATCTTTAAATTTTTTTACTTTAATTAATGTTGAAGAAAGATTTCAAGAAACAGCACTAGCATATCAGTCCAGTTATTGCTGTTTTAAGAACACACTGAAGACCTAGAGGTTGCAACATCCAACAGATTTTAAAAAATAGATACCCAAAACCCAAGCCAGCCAATTGAGTCACATCCCTGCAAGGCTGCAGGTAAGATCCATGGTTATCAGCTGTCTGAAAGCAGAGAGGGACTATTTCTTATCTGACGTTACATGGCACTTCTTGCTAAAAATTGCAAAAACGTAAGAAAATCCTTCATTATGAGGGACCAGAGCACTGTACCATGTCTCCTGGGCGCAGTGGGAGCTCGGGGCAGGATGAGGTTTGTGGAGGTGTCGCACACCCCTGTCTGATGAAGCTTGAACAACACTGTCTGCCACACACTAACAGTTTAATCCTTTGAGTATTTGGCAACAGCAACAACATTTTAACTGAATTAAACTTTTACCTGGGATTTGGAATTCCTGTACAATGGTTGTTTTAGGTCCTCTGGAAGCTGGGAAGTATTGAAAGCTGCCAATTCAGCTTCGCTATATTGATTTTCTTCCATTTTCCTCATTTTGAGGCTATCCGTGAAGTGCCTTATGTGGTCCAAAGCTGAAAGTCCAGTCTTACTATATTCCTCCTCTTTATACCTATAAAGACACCATGGAGGTTTTAATGTCAATTAAACGATCCTTTCTGCGTTTCTTTATCCTCTCAAACACATCTGAGCAATTTCCCCACTTTTTTACATTTGCAAACCACATGGAATTGTGATCCTGAAATAAAAGAAATTCCCTCTTCTTTTCTGAAGAGGAGAGTGTGGGCAGCAGGAGCAGGGGAGGGAGAGGTCATCTTTCTCTTGGTGTCTCCAGGATCTTTCGCAAGATTATGGGAGATCCAGGTCAGTTTATAGAGCAGATAAAAGTCTCTCCCATGAACATTTCCTGTCTCACCCAGAATTTGACAATAGCTACCCAAGCACAGTTATTTTTCCTCTTAATGGCTACAGATTGCATGAAGAGACTGAAACCAGACTGGTAATGACACAAACAAACGTTGCTATCGTAACTGGGAAGCTGGCTACTTCGGACCGGTTCCCACAGTACACAGTTTGGTGCTGGCACTCTTGTATGGTTTTTTGTTTTTTATTTAATGTGTCACTCACATGAATACCTGGAAGGAACCAACCTGCCAGGGGAAGATTTGCAGTTCATGTCCAAGGTACTCGTTTCCTCGTAATCCTCCCCAGGAGTTCCCTCGTGCATGTCCCCAGTAAC
The DNA here is from genome assembly GCA_013401355.1 of Ceyx cyanopectus. Taxonomy (NCBI): domain Eukaryota; kingdom Metazoa; phylum Chordata; class Aves; order Coraciiformes; family Alcedinidae; genus Ceyx; species Ceyx cyanopectus. The sequence continues at coordinate 36,031 of VYZU01023190.1, read as the reverse complement.
GGGCTCTTTGATTGCCTTCCCTGCAATTTCACTCTCTTCCTCTTCATCCATCATTACTTCATCTTCTGCCTCTTCATCATCCAGCAAATCTGAGTTCTGGCTGGCTACCATGGCTTTTTCATCCTTAAAGTGGCTGCCATTCATTCTAAAGGTACCAAAACAAACCCAAGCAATAATCACAGATCAGTTATTTAAGTTCCTCACCAGCAAATTGTTGGAGGGAGATCTGAGAGTATTGTAGTAGAATAAAGTGATTTCTGTATTTCATATCTTGTTTAGCTCCAGACTTTTAGGCAGAATTGGAAAAAATTCCAGTCAGAAATCAGTGGAACATTCCAGTAACATCAGCATGCGCTTTTCCTGTTATCCTGTTAAAACTACTGCTCAAGTGAAGGTATGTTCAGATATCTATTCCAAATTTTCTCATGCATTATTACATCTCATATTTCCTACCATATATGTAGTCTGGGCAAAACAACTCATTGTCTTTTAACAGAAGCTGTAGGGGCCAAGAAACTGAAAATCAGATCTGGCATTTTCAAAAATGACATCCAATCCTGCATTCAGAGTTTTAAATTCAAGTAACATACATAATTAATTTTGCACATTACCACCCATTTGGAAACCTTATTACTTCATTGAATGTATGGATTATGTACATGGGAACCTACAGGACTTCAGCTGGAGACCTGAAGAGTGATCTGCAATATTGCCTCCATGCTGAACTACATTATTGACTGATTTGAAGGGTAAGAAGTAATGAAAAGAAAGGCTGTGTAGCATTTTAAGTGCATTTATTCTTACTGAGTAATCATAGCAATGTGCACACAGGAAAACATTTGGTCTACCTGCTGTTATTAATGTTCTCCTTTGCTTTCAGACAATGACTTCTCTTAACTGCTTCCTATAGGATTTTATCAAGGACATAATACCCATGCTGAAGTAGGGGCTTGTGTGTTAAAGGTCTCAACCCTGTAGGATTCTGAGCATCAGCAGCAGCATCGTGTCCACTTCATATTAAATGAGAGCTAAAGAAATTTGTTACCCGTGCACTGACGAATGCACAGTCAGGGGTACTAGTGGTGTAAAAGGGCTCAACGCACTGGAGACACGTGAATTCAGGCAACCAGTGTATTGTCTCCACTGTGTTATGTAGCACAGAGGCCTTGATTCATCTATTGTTTTCATTGTGCAAAAGGTCCTTACTCTTCCAGGAATACAGTTATAAAAATGGAAACTTTATTGTCCGCCTGTAGTTTGCTTTAGGCACCATCTGCTTCAAACTCTACAGGACAATATAGAATATACCAAAAGTCTGAGCAAGATAAGGATGAGTTCTAGCAGTGTATTTGGCATGTAGCATTTGACTTGCTGATGTGCTTTCTTATAGAGCATACACAACTGTAAGCTATTTTCTTATATAACTATAGCATCATTTTCCTAAACATATTATAGTTTCATCTATTTTCCAAGCAAATTCCAGTTGACTGTCATGAGTTTAGGATTGCATTACAAAAAAAACCCAAAAAAACCATAAAAATGCTCAAGAATAGTCTGATTATATCATGGTATCACAAAATCTGAGGCTATGCAGAGCTGAAGCAGCCACACCTCTAAGATAATCAGAGCAATATCTCTTTATCATCTTTTATTTAAATAGGCAGAAGTAAGACATTATTGAGCACAGTTTGGGCTGCCAACTTGCTTGTTATGCTCAATTGAGGCTACTAGAAATGAAAGGGAGATGGACTACAACCAAAGTAACAAAAGCCATGTGATTAAGGAAACAGATTCTCTAATTATGCTTTCAAATGCAGCAATTTGCCAGGGATAAAATATCCATCAAGAGCAGTCTGAAGTGCCAGAATTAGAAAGGAAACACTGCACAACCCAACAACCTTTCCACTTTGCTGACTTCCTGTCGGAGGACATGTTGAGACCAGATGTGCAAAGAAAAAATCCCAAGCTCTCATTGCCAATCAAGACGGAATGAAATTTGAATACACATGTAATCACTTAATCCAATACTTTGGGAGAAATTGTGTCATGTCCACCATTTTCATCCCTTCACAAAAGCATCTGGAGATTGAAAAGACTGTGAAGTTGTTACCAACAGTAAGAATTTTTTGATGCTGGTTATGTTCCAAAGTGCAAATAATGCATAAAGCAAACCTAGTGTCAAACAAATATGTGTAGCTGATGTGTGCACCCATGCTACAGCCTCTTCTGCTTGGCTGTATCTTTATTAGATGAAAATATTTAGAAGCAGCCTCTCTTCTGTTAATTCATATCCCCAATAAATCTTAATGGGAAAAGTATCTCACTGTGGACTACTAACACCTACCTATGGCCTCACAGACTTTTTGCTAGTCAGCATCTTTCTTGGGATTGAGTTACTTATGGGAAAGGACTTTCATTTAGAAACCTCCATTTGATCCAATAATTTAGCTTAGTCTACTTTATTAATAACACACTTATATTGCATTAAAATCATAAGACTCTACATTTAGCCACAGGATGTAGAATTCATCTGTTCTGCTGTAAATTAAAAGAGGAAATTTTTTAACAGACTTCAGTCAATGATGGAAACTTTGAACTGAAAGCTCCTAATACAAGGAGAAATGTGTTCATAGATGAACCTTCTGTCCAGCAGCTCCCCCTGGGATTATGCTCATGCCATGGGGGAGAGGAACTCAACACATTTCTTCTCATCAGACACTGACATGAACTCTGAAGCAATCAACTGCTAAACTAATTCTCGCTCCAGACATCTTCAAAAGTGAAAAATGGGAGGTTAAACTGGAAAAAGAAGAGTGGCACTTTTTCAAGGCAGATCAGCTGTAACTCACCTCTCCTCTGAGTTTTGGGGGGACTGATTGTTGTGGTTGCTGTTCCCAATGAAATTCCTAATTTCTGTGAAGTAAGAGTCTTCCTTGTCATCTAGGATTGCCCCTGTGCTTTCCAGTTCTGAGTGAGGTGAAGATGTTGCAGTACCTTAAAGCAAAACAGAGGACTTCCATTGTTGATCCTTTACATTTTCTGTATTTTGCCATTTAAATCAGATTGAAATTGAAACAATGGTTAAAATGGATAAATAGTTGGTCTCAGTGGTCCATCAGCTTTTGGCCATAAAACCAGTAATTAGAAGGGAAGTATTATTATTTTTGGGCTAAGGTGGCTTCCAGCCAAAACGACTGCTTGTACACTGGGTGCCATTTCCATGGCTTATAACCACTTCTGCCAAGTATCTATTTCCACAGCTCCCTCCCGTTCCCTTGCAACTCCAAGACTGCTTTAGACCAGAGGCTGAACTGAGCAAATGGAACTTCATTTTAGTTGCTAATTATGCAGATATGCTTAAAATATGAAGCAGCCATTGACATAATCACCCAGGTTCATTAGCACTGAGAGACCAGTGACAGACATCTTCCTCTGAATGTGGGGGAAAAGACAGCTCGGCATTCATGGCATGTACCTGGTTATTTCCAGTAAAGCAAAACGTAGACTGAAAAGACTGCAGACAGGGGTTTTATAAAACCCTGCAGAGACTTAAACCAGACCAATGACATCCAGGACCTGCCTTTGCCGCTGCTGTGCGGTGGCTGATTTGCTTTGGGGCTTGGGAGGCACCACTGCTTCTATAATAACTAGTACTTTTCAGCTCCTGACAGTGGGAGTATTTTGGAAGGTGCCAAGAAAATCTTTTAGAGTGCCCCTTGAGACTCTAAATTGAGGACTCCTATTGAGAGCCAAGTGATTGCAGAGATGGGATTAAACCAATTTTCCCAGTCTGTTCTCCAAATGCTATGGTTGGCTTAATTAAAACCAAAAGAAAAGACATCATCCAGTGGTATTAAGTTATGCAAGGGCAGAGTTTATGATGGGATTTTCAAAGTACTTTAAATGTCAGCAAATCTTAGGCACTTGCGTGCTCTCCAAAAAAACCCCTTAGTGGAGCAGACAGGCCAGAGCAACGTGTGCCTATTGACACTAAGTAGCACTGAAAGTGAATCTGCAGCCCCCAAGTATGAATGCTGGAGGAATGGAGGGCACACTGAGGAGGGCAAAGGCATACACACCAGACATGTTCCCGTTCTCATGCTTTTTTAGATGTCTGTCAAGATTGGTTTGTTGACCAAAACACCTGTCACATAAGTGACACTTGAATGGCTTCTCTTTATTGTGGATGTTACGGACATGTCTCTGCAGGTTAGAAGATATGCTGAAGGACCTGTCACAGTATTTGCATCTGAAAAAAAACCAAACCAAACAAACAAAGTGGGTAGAAAGGGGTATGTTAGTAGCTGTAAGTTAAGATTTGTCCCAAAAGACCTGAAACACCTTCTGGGCTCAGTCTCACTACCCAAATACAGTTCCTTGGTCTCTACTGAGGCTAAATCCTCCCTGAAATAACAAAGTTTTGGTTGAATAGCTGGACAGCTGTGCTCTTGGAATGGAGAGATCACTTCTATGGTGGGCTTTTTAGCTTTAATTCACATTCGGCTTTATATTTGAAATATTGCCTGTAAGAACAAGTGTAATATTTCAGACTTAATGGCATCAAATTAGCTAGGGTAATTGATTCCCTTGTTTTTAAAACTGTTGCACGCAAAGTTGGGAAGTTTGAAAACAGTAGAGCAATAACTCTATTGTTTCATGTGCTGCCAATACAATACAATTAAACGTTTCTGAAAAAAACCATGCAACAGATCTCTTCCAATGCTCAAATAAGGTAAAAAAGGGTTTTTTCTTTTCCTATTCTAAATTATAATGTGTGATTAAATCTTTTATTGAGGAATTAGCTTGCTCGATTGCTAATCCCAGAGGAAATCTGGTTATCTTGCAAAAAACAGCAATAAACAATCCCAACCTTTAATACCGTGCCAATGTGAGTAGTTTAGTCTATCACTCTGGTAGCAGAGGCATCAATTTTCATACTCTGTAATGATTTGGAGTCCCTAAAGCCTTTACTGTATTGCTCTTTAAGCCATTACTAAGTCATACTATAACTATTCCAAATTCTCTATCTGGCAACTGGCCAACAGTCTTCACCACTTTAATTTTTCAATCTTTTACTTCTCCCATGCTTGTCTCTTGCACTTGTCAATGATGTCCATTTTTTTTTAGTGCTGAAATTGTCTGTTATGGTACTAATAAAGGTTGGACTTGATGACCTTGAAGGTCCTTTCCAAACATAATGATTCTGTGATTCTGTAATTGCTCGTGGCTTTTATGCAGTGAACGGGTACAACATATATCAAGAACTTCTTTCAATAAAATTAGATGTGAATCTCATTTCTAAAGAGACTAAAGGTAAAAGCCATATTGTTTCCTCACAAACAATGAGCTTACTCTGCTCTTTACAGGTCATAAAATGCAGAAATTGTTGCATTTGTTTTATTGGAACATGAAATGGCTTCTTTCCAGTTGATTTAAATTAGTCTTTCATTTTCAATAAGGTGAAGTTTCTGCACACATTTCTGCATGTGACTGTCTTGGATACTGTATCACATACATATTCTTATCAACAGGAGTACACCCACATGGATTTTGGTTAAGCAGACCTCAGAAAGCATCCAGATGAGACAGGAAACAAATACAGCAACTTTGCAACCAGGCCCTTTCAGAAATCAGATGATTGACAAAACACACAACTTTAGGCTGCAAATAACACCACAGAGCTCTTACAAAAACATACATTTTTGACCATAAGCCCCGCTGAAAACCACTTCCACCATGCTGGTTCAGAAGTGACAGCTATCCTGTGAGACAAAGGCAGGACCTGTTGATGGTGTCTGGGTGGCTGCCTAAGCCAAGAGATTTCACTAACTAGGACCAAAACCTTCCCCCATTTCAGCAGCTCAAATGCTGCAGCATCAAATGCAGCCACCCTTCTCTAGATGAGCACAAAAAGCCCTGTTTGATACCAAAATCCAGTGGTGGATCATCAATGGGCTGCTAAGGGGTGAGCATTGGAGCTGGTAAAGCAAGACTGTTGAGCACTCATTCCCTTGCTTTATTCATGTGACCACAACACAGACAGGGTAAGGGGTTGCGGTACCTATAGGGCTGCTCTCCAGTGTGCGTCCTCAGGTGACGTGTTAGGTTTGCAGATCTCGGAAAAATCTTGCCGCAATATCTGTGATAAGAAAAGGTCTGATAAGACAATATTGCCTTTGATGGTATTGTCCCAGTTTGAGCTTCATTGGATGCATAGCCAAAATCGAATTATTAATATATGGTGCTATTGGCATTGTTTTGGTGGAATAACTCTTCAGTAAAAGCATTCAGCAAATGTAAGTGATTGACACATAAACACACAACAGAATGGGACTGGAATTGCTGGCATCAACCAGCTTTTCTTATGCACAAGCAAGGGATTATGAAAACATCAGTCTTTGAGATCATCCCAAATTTCTAAACTCTCTAGATTATTATCAGTCCCATTCAGATTTAGAATCAAGAGAACCTGTTATTAAAGCCTCAAATTTCTGCCTCCATGTAAGCAAATTTCAAACCTTTCAACCAATTCTACATGTCAGCAAATGTGACATCATTCTGTGCATTGAATACGATCAGAGCAGACAAGACTCAAAAGACCTAATCCATCAAGGTATGTTTCTATAACAACATGTCTTGAAAGAAGGTGACATGTTTTCAAAAAGATCAGATAAACCAATATGCCAGCGTGAAACGCCTGCACATTCTGGAGATGATATAGAGACCTGAATAATGCAATTTAAAAACCATTCTCCAAACTCGATAATCTGTTGCAGAAAAAAATAACAGAAGAAAAATTATCATGAGCCAACCACCTTCATTCAAGTAACACATTAATAATTAGTTTATAATTGGCCCAGTTCCATTAATACCAGTCAGCCCATTTTTTGCATGGGATGGAACACACACAGCACTGTCTCGAGTGAATGAGAGTGCCGGTTGCTCCTTGAAGATTGCATCCCTTCACTATTAACATCCCTTTTTTTTTTTTTTTTTTTGCAACGTGATGTATAAGCTTTCAAAATACCCACACATCTAATTCTACTCTCCTCACCAAGCTCCCATTCATTTTGGTTGCCTGTACAATGACTATCTTCATTGTAGTTTCTTCTGTACACACGTCCTAATAAGTCGTATTTTCACTGATCCGTTTAGACATTAAACCCAGAAGCCTGAGACAAAAAACCCACATCTGTAGTTTGTGATCAAAAAAAATCAATAATGAAAGCACACTTGTGCATATGAAAGTGATGAGAAAATTTGGGAAAAAAAATTGTTTATATAATCAATTTCACCTCATTTATCAAACCAATACATTCCAGGGCAAGCTCTTTGCTTCCTAACACTAGTAATTTTATAAATTAGAACTCCGATGTGAAACACTTTCCATGTTTTATTGGGCATGGAGAGCTCTGAAAGACCCGCCGTGGTCCCCATTAAGCACCCGAGTGGAGGGGGAGCCTGGGGCAGGTACCCCGGGGAGGGAGGTGGATACCTGCAGGTGTAGCGCTCCTTGCCCTTCCTCAACAGGGTCTCGGGCAGGGCACTTGGCGGCGCACGGAAGTTGAACATGGATGGCACCGACTGGATCAGCTCGTTGGCCTCTGGCTTCAGGGCACTAAAGCTCTCCAGCTTTTCAGCCATGTTTTCTATAGCGGACATCTGCAACAGAAGATAATACAGAAACCATCACCCTCAGTACTACTTCAGCTTCCTGCCCTCACTGGAAACCCAAAGTATAAAGATCATGCACTGCCATAAAAAAAATAAATACAAGTTTTTGAAAAAAGCAAATGGACAGTTGCAGTCTCAAAAATTATGTGGCACATTAGGCAAGGTGGTGGCCACAATATTGTCCTCTTGGAGTAATGCCCATAACTGCTATGGCAGGGTGTTGTCTGTTTCTCTGCAAGGCCAGCATACAGCAGAGCTCCCAGTTTGAGTGTTATAATGGAAAGCCGCTCCCACACAAATCTCCATTAGCCAGCATCCATTTCTTCTTATTTTAAACCCTCAGCTTCTATAAAATTGCAGTTTACACAGTCATGCTCTGTGCGTGTGCCTATGAGTCTATGCCTCCCATCTACTGAGACCACTGGCCATTTTTGACCAAATAAACACAAAAAATAGAGATGCCAACAATAACGGAATTCCTATAGTTTTATTTGTTTTGTTTTTTTCAATGGACTTGTAGAGCACAAATAGTGCAGATCATTCTAGCTCAACCAAGGGCTGCAACAAGCCAGATCCAGAACAGCTCTGTCAACAGCAAAGCTACATCCAGCCATTCAGTCCTGTCTTCTTGTCCATCCCAGTCAAAGACCATGAGATGAATCCATAAAAAATGAGGCTTTGGTGGATCTGGTGCTCTGTGTTGATACTACCTATTAGTGCTTATCTTATTTTTCTACACCTACTTAATATTCCTGCTCTGCCTTCAGAGCAGGACCTTGTCACTTAGGAGAGCTCAAGCCTGTTGCTGAGCCTACTGACAGGTGAGAGTAATCACCTGCTTCTTCATAATGCCACAACCAATTAAAAAAACCCATAAAAATCTCACCTACAGAGCAAAAAAACCCATAGTATGAGCCCTGTGCAACACTTTGCTTGTATCAGAGGAGGAAATTCTATGAAGGACAACATGCTGAACACTCCTCAGCTGAGAACACATTTACAGCCCATTCCTCAAAAGCCAGACGGGACTGCTCAATTGTTGGGATTTCAAAATTTTATTTTAATGGGAAGAGTTTGTCTCTTTGACTATTCACATGCCGGTTAGCTCTGGCTTTGGGTTATTTTTTATTTTTCCCTTTAGCCTGTAGCCTGCCCTCTCATTTCATGCTCAGATTCCTAATGCTGAGTACAAATTGCAATGTACAGGGTACCACTGCCAATTTACCAAATGTCTTTCATCAAACACGGTGAAAAAAAAAAATCTCAGAGGGAAGTCAAGATACATTTACTTGTCAGGCAACAAATGTGAAAACATTGAAAGGCAGTAGGGGCTGTAAGCTCTGGGGTTTGATTCATAATCACTCAGCTGCTAAAACATTCTCCACAGATGCAAGTGGACAGCACATTTGTCAGTATGAAGGATTCTGACACATACTGATCACAGGCATGAGATATGTAATGATGATGCTGCTGGGAGAGGAGTTAATTCTATCTCTGCACCAAGATGTCATTATCAACCCACAGTACACAACATTACCATATATTTCTTTTTACATTACTTCATATTTTTCTTTAGTCAGAATTAATTCTTAAATCTTTTACAATAGTCTTTTCAATGGCTTTAATTCCTTCTAATTGTTTCCCTCAAAAAATTAATTCCTTTATTTTGCAATTGTGAAAAATAAATTATTTGAATGAAAAATGACCTTTGGCCTTCGGGTTGATTAGCAGTGACAAGACAGTGCATGGGTTATGATAGCACATATTTATGATAAAGAATAATGAGGCCATTGAGAAGTATAATAAATGTTTTATTTACGCATATTTAATATTCAAGTCAGTTTAATTATCTATTGGGTTTATATAATTTTTGAATCACCATCACTCATGTACATGGTCCCCTACAATAATATATTAAAGCAAATATCTTCCCCTTTACATTTAAAATGGCTTTAGTCATGATTATTTTTTTTTAGTTCTTATTTCCAGGATTTCTCAGAGGAAAAACTGACACCAATTCTTCTCTGACATAACGGCATTGTAGATCAGCACAACTTCCAACACCACCTCCAGGATTACACCTTTCCTAAAATAGGTATGAAATCAGCATCTAATCTTAAATCCCTCACTCAGAGGAAACACAAGCACTTCCAATTATTTTAAAGTGTTACTTGCTTTCCAAAAATATGTTTCTCACCATAGGAGTGGCTACTGTGTTTGTTGTTTGTTGGGTTTTTTTTGTTTGTTTGTTTTTTAATGACTTAATAATGTAGTTACCTGGTAGGATTTATGTTTTTCAAGAAATGCAGCAGCAATAAAGGAAAATGCTTGGCTTTGGGTTGTTATTGATACAAGGTGGTGTCACTCTGCTGCTGTCAGGTTAATTATAGCTGTTACTATCTGGTGGACATAGGGCTCACAAGAACCAAAATTGGGGCATGCTGGTACTTAGGACCTTCAGGATGCAATTCCCTATTGTGAGATGGGCACTGGGGCTGCCTAGGCTGTTACAGCCCATAAAATCCTGTCATTCCAGCCCCACAGCAAGCTCTCAATTACCTTATGCGCAGGTAGACAGCCTCTGCTCATCAGTCTACTGGCAAAATTTTAACTGAGAGCAGAGAAATATGGGGTTTGTTGCACTGAGGACTAACTCAGGCACCAAAACTCAGCTCTTATTATAAACTAGTGACACTGGCACCCTGGTTTCAAGTGGTGGCCCTGGGGGATGTACAGGAGCATGGGCAAGGGACAGACCTTCTCCCCANACCTATTAGTGCTTATCTTATTTTTCTACACCTACTTAATATTCCTGCTCTGCCTTCAGAGCAGGACCTTGTCACTTAGGAGAGCTCAAGCCTGTTGCTGAGCCTACTGACAGGTGAGAGTAATCACCTGCTTCTTCATAATGCCACAACCAATTAAAAAAACCCATAAAAATCTCACCTACAGAGCAAAAAAACCCATAGTATGAGCCCTGTGCAACACTTTGCTTGTATCAGAGGAGGAAATTCTATGAAGGACAACATGCTGAACACTCCTCAGCTGAGAACACATTTACAGCCCATTCCTCAAAAGCCAGACGGGACTGCTCAATTGTTGGGATTTCAAAATTTTATTTTAATGGGAAGAGTTTGTCTCTTTGACTATTCACATGCCGGTTAGCTCTGGCTTTGGGTTATTTTTTATTTTTCCCTTTAGCCTGTAGCCTGCCCTCTCATTTCATGCTCAGATTCCTAATGCTGAGTACAAATTGCAATGTACAGGGTACCACTGCCAATTTACCAAATGTCTTTCATCAAACACGGTGAAAAAAAAAAATCTCAGAGGGAAGTCAAGATACATTTACTTGTCAGGCAACAAATGTGAAAACATTGAAAGGCAGTAGGGGCTGTAAGCTCTGGGGTTTGATTCATAATCACTCAGCTGCTAAAACATTCTCCACAGATGCAAGTGGACAGCACATTTGTCAGTATGAAGGATTCTGACACATACTGATCACAGGCATGAGATATGTAATGATGATGCTGCTGGGAGAGGAGTTAATTCTATCTCTGCACCAAGATGTCATTATCAACCCACAGTACACAACATTACCATATATTTCTTTTTACATTACTTCATATTTTTCTTTAGTCAGAATTAATTCTTAAATCTTTTACAATAGTCTTTTCAATGGCTTTAATTCCTTCTAATTGTTTCCCTCAAAAAATTAATTCCTTTATTTTGCAATTGTGAAAAATAAATTATTTGAATGAAAAATGACCTTTGGCCTTCGGGTTGATTAGCAGTGACAAGACAGTGCATGGGTTATGATAGCACATATTTATGATAAAGAATAATGAGGCCATTGAGAAGTATAATAAATGTTTTATTTACGCATATTTAATATTCAAGTCAGTTTAATTATCTATTGGGTTTATATAATTTTTGAATCACCATCACTCATGTACATGGTCCCCTACAATAATATATTAAAGCAAATATCTTCCCCTTTACATTTAAAATGGCTTTAGTCATGATTATTTTTTTTTAGTTCTTATTTCCAGGATTTCTCAGAGGAAAAACTGACACCAATTCTTCTCTGACATAACGGCATTGTAGATCAGCACAACTTCCAACACCACCTCCAGGATTACACCTTTCCTAAAATAGGTATGAAATCAGCATCTAATCTTAAATCCCTCACTCAGAGGAAACACAAGCACTTCCAATTATTTTAAAGTGTTACTTGCTTTCCAAAAATATGTTTCTCACCATAGGAGTGGCTACTGTGTTTGTTGTTTGTTGGGTTTTTTTTGTTTGTTTGTTTTTTAATGACTTAATAATGTAGTTACCTGGTAGGATTTATGTTTTTCAAGAAATGCAGCAGCAATAAAGGAAAATGCTTGGCTTTGGGTTGTTATTGATACAAGGTGGTGTCACTCTGCTGCTGTCAGGTTAATTATAGCTGTTACTATCTGGTGGACATAGGGCTCACAAGAACCAAAATTGGGGCATGCTGGTACTTAGGACCTTCAGGATGCAATTCCCTATTGTGAGATGGGCACTGGGGCTGCCTAGGCTGTTACAGCCCATAAAATCCTGTCATTCCAGCCCCACAGCAAGCTCTCAATTACCTTATGCGCAGGTAGACAGCCTCTGCTCATCAGTCTACTGGCAAAATTTTAACTGAGAGCAGAGAAATATGGGGTTTGTTGCACTGAGGACTAACTCAGGCACCAAAACTCAGCTCTTATTATAAACTAGTGACACTGGCACCCTGGTTTCAAGTGGTGGCCCTGGGGGATGTACAGGAGCATGGGCAAGGGACAGACCTTCTCCCCATTATCTTCTGTCACACACCAGTGATGAGAGAGAGGTGCAAGAGCCTTAACTGGAGGGTTGCATCTCAATGACAGTGTTGAACAGCCATTGGTGGCTGCTGCTCCCATTCATTTGGCTAAATCCTTTTGAGTCCATTTCTATTTTTGTCAAGAAGAGTTTGCCAATTTAATTAGGTGCATATGAAAAGATACTAGCTTTTGTTCCTTCTAAGCCTTTAGCCTCATAATTCAGCTGGGTGCCCCTCTTTTTTTTTTTTTTTTTTGTATTGTTAAAACTAATGAATAACCATTTCTCATTCAGGTTCTGCTCACCATTCATGGTCTCACAGAGCTGGGGTACAGCTCCCTTGGGCATTTCTTTTCCAAGCTGAAAAAATAAAAATCTACTTAGTCTCTTTTTGCATGGAAGCTGTTTCCTACCTCTGATCATCATTGTTTCACTTTTCTGTGTCTTTTCAAATTCTACTATGTCCTTTCTGAGAGGGATTTCAGCTGTATTCAAGACTTGAAGGCAGTATAACATAATGTCTTCAATTTCTTTCTGCTAAGCATTTGGATGATATTTTCATAAAACTATTGGCTTCAGATCTTTTTCCTGAATGGCACAATTTAAGACTCCCTCTTTCCCCTCAGTATTACTAGGTACTTACTAACATTGAGTTTTATTGCTATTTTAATCCTCAGTGCCTCAGCTTTCTGCAAATCTTCTGCAAAATCTTCATAGTCAGCTTTGGATTTATCTATTCTCAACAAACAGTCACAAATTTTGCTCTTTGCCTGGTCACCCCTCTTCCTATGTCATTTACAGACATGCCACATTTCAGATCCCAGTGACACCCTGAGGTGGGTTCATTGATAATCTTCAGTGATTGTAAAAAATCACTAATTTATTGTTAGTGTTTTGTGGTTAGGGGTTTGTGTTTGTTTTGTTGTTGTTTGGTTTTGTTTTGTTTTTCCCCCAAGGTTTTAGAGTCTTTTTGGAGTAATTATTAACCCAAGTGATGACCTCCCTTTTCCACAGTGAAACTCCCTCTTTCAGCTGAAACACAACCAAAATAGTCCTTATTCCTTCAAAGCACTATTACAGCTGAATGCAATGCAAGACTTGGCTCTACAGAAGCTGTGTTGACCATGGAGATGCTAGTGGTCAGCAATCCACCAAACTCTAGAACAAGCTGTTAGCAATACCATCTGCCCTGGGAGGTACCAGTATCATCTGTCTTGGAGGATTTGGTGCTTACGGTCACCTCATCACCCTCAGGATAGTCCCTGAGGAGCACCAGGGAAGCAGGTTTTGTGGCTCAAGCTTCTGGGTGGCACTTTTGGGAGGGGTCTGCACCCCAGTCGAGCACCTAAGGGATGCCTGAACAGGGCACAGGGAGGAAGGAACAGCTTGACCCCAAAGATGGGATTAGTGTAATTGCCCTGTCCATAGGGAAAAGTCTCTGTAGAGGAAGGAGAGCGAGAAGATCCTATTACATCTTTTTACATACAGTTATTGCCTTATGGACAAGTCATGTCTGCTCCTAATCTGAGATCAGTGAATAGCAGTATTTTATATAGAACAGTAACTTTTGATTTACATATATGAGTTGTTGATTCTATCTGCATCCAGATGTCTGGAAAAGGAAGCAGCTTCCCCCCCCCGCCCTCCCACTCCCCAAGAGGCTATTAACCTCCTACTGACGCAAGCTAATATGCAGTTGCAATTCCCCAGCTCCGACTCAAAAATGCAGACATTACCATAATCGGATAAAACAAGTATTTATAAACATTTCAACAGGCAAGATATCATCATCAGGGGCCTTGAACATTTGTCTTAAAATTTATTAACCAACAGGAGAAGAAGTGGCATAAATAAAGGTTTGTTGTTGCTGCTTTTTAAGAATAGCCTGATGATTTACAATAATCTAGCAGACAATGTAATGAATTATATGACCTCATGTTTTACAAACGTGACTCCTTCTTTGCTATTATCACAAAAACAACTGACTTTATGGCTGTACTCAAGTGAAAAAAAATAATAATTGTTCAACTACTTGCTTTCTATTTTTACTAGTGTTATTTAGAGAAATCTTGAAAACCCAAATCCTAAAGCTCAGGATTTCTGACTCCCCAGTTCAAGCTCTAATGCTTTCTCTAAAGCTAAAACATTTGAATTTGTTGCCTTGAAACTCTGTTTGGACAGCCAGCCATAGAACTTGGCTGAGCTATATTCATGTTCAAGAGACCTGTCACATCTGGCTGAGCTTTATGAAGCAGTAGCGAGAAACTCCTACTGATCTGCAGTACTGTTCCAGAACAACTCTATTTGTGTTAAAGCCATTGGTGGGGATTTAGCTGATCCAACAGAATGGATCATGTCCTAAAATAAGCCCAGTAAAATAGAAGTTTTGTTAATGCACTCACCAAATGTCTTTTATTTGTAAAATTATTTTAATTACTTGCAATTATTAAAGCTACTCTAAATAAAAGTCTGAAGCTCTTTACAGCAAGCTTCTCCTGATGGGATCAGAAAGAGATTAAAGAGTCTACAGACTAAATAAATCATAATCCATTCAAGAGAAGGTGTTGCCCATTGATTTGCACTATAGGGTTTCTGCCAAACAATGAAAAACAATCTAAAATAATCTTGAAATATATGGCACACACAACTATGAATTGAGATAGAAAGGCTCATGTGACACATTCAAGTCTCTCAAGATGAAGATTCATCCATTAATCAGCACCCTTCCCTAGGCACTTTATGTTTTAAATACCTATTTCTGATGTGGCTGCTTAGAGCACTAGCATGTCCAGAAGATGGACACTCACCAAAAAAACCCCAGGATGATGGAAATTTGAGGACCAAGCCAATGTCAAGGGAAACAGACAGAATGAACAGACTGCAGTGGGTTTTCCAAATTCCCAAACATGTCCAAATAGATCCACTTTTCTGGGCCAAACCACAAATCCTATCATGGCCTCTTCACATGTGATACTGAATTCCTTGTACTGCAAATAAAATGTTTGGGAACCATCTCTTGTGCTCTTCAAGTCTGGCATCTAACCCTACTTCCTAGCTGTTGAGCTCATCCAGGATCTATGCTTGCTCACAGGAGTCCTTCAGTGTCTGCTTATGTCCTTTCAGCTCAGGATCCTAGCGCATCTTTTACAGCTGCATAAACCATCACTTCACAGGAAAAACGGGATAAAAAGCCACATATGCACAAGCAAAGGGCCACCACTGCTTTTGAAGCGTGCCATGGACAGCACGCAGACTAGAGGAGGGCTAAGTGCCAGGATACAGGGGCAGCACCTTTGAGGGCTTCTGCACTAGCCCCACAGAGAGACACACGTGGAAAACTGTACATGAAGAGCTCAGCAATTCTGGCTTTGTCTTGTGAAATCAGCTCACATCACAGTGAGAGTGAGGAGCAAGAGTGAGTCATGACCTGAGCCGCAGCCTCCTGGCTCCAGATCACCCCTCTGAAACCCAAGGGTTGGGAAAAATCTGGGAGAAGTATTTATGGGTTCAGTGCTGCATCTGAGGAGCCAGCAATGCAAAAGCAAAACACGATGTTATGAGTTGCATCTGTGAAAGCAGTTGCTGTGGCTATTTTATTTTCATTAACAATTTAGGGGTATTAAAAATAACATTTTATAAAAATAGAAGAGCAGGCTCAAATTTATCCCGTAGTACTAAAAGCACAATTCCTTTTCACATAAGGGGGACGATGTAAGTATATACACAGGACAGATTTGACCCAAACATGGCAAATAAATGGATGGTTTATTTCTGCTTTAAGTATATCAATGAGTAATTAAGCTCAAAACTTCAAAGCTATTAAAGTAACTAATTCCCACTGAAGTCAATGCAAGATAGGCATGAGAAGTCCTCTGAGGCTTTGCATTTTAATGACTTGAATGCAGATTAAATATTTATAACTATTGCAATCTAACAAGATTTCATCCAGAAAATTTCACTGCCATCTCTGAAGGAAATGGCTTTGAACAATTTCAGTTCAAAATAAACAAGGACTGCATTTTGAAACCCTCATTCAGGTAAAGCTCCCGTTGCCTTCACCAAACAAAACTGGCAAGATTAGGTAGGTAAAAATTACGTCAATTTGACTTAGGAGGATATTATCCACTACAGCTACAAAACTCTGTAGGAAAGCATGGCATGCTCTAATTGAGTGCTAAGTTATCTTTCATATTACAGTTTTCTTATGCAATTTATTTCACAATAATTAAATCAAAAATATAAGCAATGAACTTACCCAAATTCTTTGATCAGGCAATTGGAACTGGGAGCAAAATTGAAACAAAAACAATACATTATTCCTGCGTTGGATCCCTCATTGCAATCAATCTACTAATTAAGATTTAAAGATAATAATTAACATGTTTTTCTGAATGATTTGTTGCACTGGGGTACTGTCTCCTTAAAAACACAATCCTTGTAATGGCAAATTATTGTGAAATACCATTAAATGATCTAATTTTCATAGCTTTCAGGTTACTGCCACTGGAAGGAATTTTGCCAAGGCAGGGACTGGGTAAAGACTGCAGGGTTTTTGTCTTTGATCTCTACTTCCGAAAGCAGTTTTGAAGACCCTCTTGTATTATACAGTTAAAAAAAAAAAAAAATCTTGTTTCATCAGATGGCAAGTTTCGGAAAAAAATTTAGCTACAGAAACAAAAACTTGTAGTATGCAAACAATATTTTTGTTCGTATTTTATAGAGATAAAACCTGCCAGCAGAAAATGAAAACTTGCGGTGCACTCCCCACCTGCACTTTTACAGGGGTGAACAGGACTATAAAGGAACAACAGCTTTTTGCAATCCATTCCCCAGCCCTCTATAAATACTGAGCCAAACTCCACCTTTGCAAACAGAAGACTCCTTTCTAGTAAAGTCTGCACAAAAGCACATTTTAGCATTTACTTTTTTTGACAGGACATGGGATGGTGGTTTAGTTTTCTTTTGCAATGTATTAAGAGTGTAGGTTACACTCCTGACCTTTGTATCCAGCCATCTCACACCAAGTTAAAGACTTTATCCCCCGCACACAGGTAAGTGGTAAAACAAAAGCTGGTCTTCAGCATGGATTTGATTTTTTTTCTATTTCACAATGAGAAATGTGGCAAAAAGATCTAATGGACATATTTCTGCAGTCCCGTGCATGTGCTTAGAAGTGTGGGTGCACAACCAGCCGTCCCTCCTGCTAGTGTGTCCTTGCTCTGCCCCACCTCAGATGGCACTGTGCCAGGGAGGCAGCATCCAACATCTCCTGCTCACACTAACGTACTTTGAGACCACACTGGTAACTTCCTTGGACACCAATAAGAGATTTAACCCACTCTCTGGAAAAAAATGATGATGGGTGAAATCTCAAAATCCTGCCTGCTGATGGCAAAATGCCCAGAATCTCCATTTCACCTGCAAGCCTCTGGCATCCTTGCCCAACTCCAGTTCCCCTTGTGACTCAGTCATACGAAGCTGCACAGAAGAGTGAGTATCCAACTCTTTCCCCACCCATCGTAGCCAAACTCCTAATGGTGCATTTTACCCCAACTGCCTCCTTTCCCACTCACTGGCCACACTACCTACCACCATCATCAGACCAACCCATGGCAAAGCCTCCAGAGCCCTTTGAATCCAACTTCACCAAACAACATCAATTTACAGCTTCTGAAAAGCTGTCTGGCATTAAGCAAAATAATAGTGTTTCTTCCATTGATACAGTACATAAAATGCCCTCATTTAACTAATTTACTATTAATATACAGCCCCTTAGCTGCTTTAACAGAATCACATACTTTATGGAGAGGAAACAGCCTGGTTTTACACCAGAAGACACAAAAAGGATTGAGCTCCTGGTTTGTTTTTTTTCCTGGGAATTTTTACTTCTTGCTTTGCAACTAGGAAAATAAGGTACCTTGGCAAGATGTGATGAGCTTCTATTAAATCTTGCACATAAATTCTCAATAATTTTAACACTTAATAGATCCATCGCTTCCTTCAAGCATTGGAACTTGAACAGAGTATTTTCTGCACTCTCTACCCATGCAATAGCATTAAGTTTGTGCCTCTGAAACTACGTACACCATCAGCTGCCATTCGCAGTTCTCTGGAAGACCCTTATTTCAGAATATATTTCTATATAATGTCGGATATAAAAACTGATGTCTTCAATGAAAAAAAAACAACAAAACACAAACCAAAACCCAACAACAACACCACACAAACACACAAAAACCCTCAAATAAATACAAAAAAAAAACCCAAAACACCCCAAAAACCCAAAACCCAAAAACACAGCAAGCAAGTGGTGGCAGATTATTTGCATGGTTTGACCAGGAACCAGAGGAAGCTGAACCAGGCACAACAGCTCCCGATTGGGTGCTTAAAATAAAAGATCCATATGGGGTGTCATTAATAGGATGAAACAGCCCATACAGGTTAAAATTTGCAAATACAGACCATTCTATTTCAGGTATAAGATTTATTTAACCCACATTTTTTAGCAAAAATTCCTTGAGCAAGGAGGAGAAGGAGAAAACAAGGATGCAGTGCTGTTGAAGAGAAGCAATATGTAGTTTCCATACAGGTCACAAAATCACAGAATGGCAGGGGTTGGAAGGGACCTTTGGAGATTTAGTCCAAACCCCCTGCTAGAGCAGGGTCACCCAGAGCAGCTTGCTCAGGATGACATCCAGTCAAGTTTTGAAAGTCTCCATAGAAGGAGACTCCACAACCTCTCTGGGCAGCCTGGCTCAGGGTCTGGCATCTTCACAGAAAGGAAGTTTTCCCTTATGTTTAGGTGAAACTTCCTGTGGTCCAGTTTGTGTTGGTTGCCACTTGTCCCGTCACTGAGTACCACTGAAGAGCCTATCTCCACTCTCTTGACCCTCTCTACTTTAGATATGGGTAAGCATTGAGAAGATCCCCTCTCAGTCTTCTCCAGCCTAAACAAACACACGTCACTCAGTCCTTCCTTGTCAGACAGATGTTCCAGGTCATCTTTTCATGCTACATATACCTTTTTTTTTATACTACATAGACTCAGACATTACTGTTACACCATTTTTACGGACACCTTCCTCAACTTTTGTTATCCAGAAAATAAGCAGCAGGATTGTGGTCTATGAAAAAGACAGCAGCCCTCTCATAGAGCAAGTCTTCAGACATGGAGCAGCAGGGGTCCTACAAAGTCACTGAACACGCTATAGACCATAACAGCTACCTAAAAGAGATGGAGCATGTGCTCAGGAGGCTTGAAAGCATTGGGTGGAAATTTTTATGTCTTTTCTGGAGTCCTCCAATACCAACAAATTGGGATGTTCAGCTTTGATAATCTGATGTTGAATCTACAGTGTCTCCTTGTAGTCAATACTGATTCTACCACAACAGCCCCAAGCATGGGAGACTGCTGAAGAAAACAAGGGGAGCTGCAACTGTTGGTAGCTATGCTATGGTTTTGTAGGAACACTGTTCTAAAACATACATGTAGTTTCAATCTGGCTTCCTCTGTAATAAAAACATGTTGTTTCATCTGCAAAACATCAAGAGACTCAGAACAATGCTTACGCTTTTCCACCACAATGGTACAGTAAAAACTGTGGGGCTTAGGAAATCCAAAAATGACTAAGACTGTATTCATTTCTCTGCACCTGCTTTGAAGCATCAACAGGCTTGTTTACAACATCAAAATTCCCAAAATACTTACTTGTGGATGAAACAAGAATCCTGGGGAAGGTCTCAAGTATTTCTCTTTTAAAGCTTCCAGTGGGTCAGTTAACTTTCTTTTTTCTACTCTGTAAATGTTAAAATTAGATTTGCTTGTGATTAATTAGTCTCAAATATTAATAATGATACAGCTACTCATGTTTAAAATAGTCAACTATACATCACGTAATTTATTACTCAGGGATAATGGTAAAAGATAAGAAAGTACAGTCAACTCTCAATTCCCACATACAACTCATTACTGCGGGTGAGGGCTGTGATTTAAAGAGAATGTTATTTACATAGGAAATAATCCTATATAAAAAGACTGGCAACAACTACAACTGGAATAAATTACTAACTATTGAGCACTTTTATGAAGGAATAAGGCAACCAAGTGTGCTCTTCACTCAGAGGAGATAAATTCAAGGCAACAGGAGCCTTGAACAAAGGGTGTATTTGCATCTGCCCATGTGAAACTTTGCAGCCACCACCCTGGAAACCTCTCCTTCAACATGGGACATGCACAAGCAGAGTACAAAAGGAGGGGTTGTAGGACTGCACTGCACCTGATATGCCAGCAGCAAAGCCTGCAATCAACCCATGGGTTGATTTAGGCAGAAAATCACAGCTCAGATAATTCAGAAGCAGTGTGGAAGTTTTGAAGTTTTTTGCTTTTTTTGTTACTGGTGTGCAGTTTAAGGGACAAATCTGTTGTCTCTAAGCAAATTAAATGAAAGCCAAGGAAGGCTCAGTTAGAAATGGCCTTGTGCTTTGCTATCAAAATTTGTACAGATTTTATTAGTTTTTAACGTAGGCCAATAAACCATATCATTATTTCCACTGCTTCAGGCATTTAAAATGTATATGACATAAAGAAAACCTATGGTCTAGCACAGATATCAATATGGCAACTCATTAAATAGCGTCATATCCTGTTTCTTCATAATGCAGACCTGTTGTTTTGGGTAAACGCATTCACCGAAAATTTTCCCAAAGCTTTTATCTTTTTTTCAAATAAAGTAATAAATTAATATCAGTTGCATTGCAGTAACTTTTAACAGTAGGCTGTAACATCAGTCATTTATATTACAGACAAACATTTTTATGGCTAAAATTTCTGTAAACTAATTTAGATGCATGACTTTGCCTCATTACAGATAGATGAACAGGAAGGCAAAGGGCAATGAGGTACACAGGAAGCAGGTGAAATCCATATCCCAGTGAGATCCATCTTGGCACTACTGGGAAACACCATGGGGACAGAATTTTACCAATGTTTTTTAAAACCTCAGCTCACTGACAGTGTCTGCTTGTGCAGCCATCAAAGCCAACAAGGATCCCACTGTTTCTATGATGTAGATCAGATTAATTCACTCACTGTTTGGGCTTTGTACACACAAGGACACTGAACCTTCAATTATATTAATGAAATGCCAAGATAAATCAACTCATCACAAAAATAATGGTAAAAAAGGGGTAGAAATCACATTTGATTTCCATACTTTTTATCAATCTTCGGATAAATATGCTTCTTTGCTGTACCTATGAGGTACTCCTATTTAATTCACGAGGAACTAGAAGGGTGGTGTACACCTTGCACACTAGTGAGATGTTCTCTGATTTCCAGGGAGAAAAAGAAGTGGGCAGTATTTTGGAAGAAAATGTATTTGGGGCATATCAGTGGCATCAAATGCACAGTAATTATACAGACATTTAATACTGATGCCAATTTGTTTCTGGGTAAAATAATATATTCAACTTCTGCATGTCAAGATGTGCAGGTTCAATTAAAGAATTTTTTCAGTGAGGGCAGTCATGAATACTTACTAATTATTGCATTACCCAGGGTTTGATCTGAGCAGCTCAAATCTGAGGCAGGGTACACAGGTCAGAATGCAGCTCAAGCCACCCCAAACCCCAGTGGTGGGTTGACACCTTCAAGGACAATGGTATGGGCACAGCTTTTTTTTTTTTTTTTTTTTACAGAATGACAGAACATTAGGGGTTGGAAAGGACCTCAAAAGTCCGACCTCCCTGCTAGATCAGGTTACACCGGAACACGTCCAGGTGGGTTTTGAATGTCTCAAAAAAAGGAGACTCCACAAACTCTCTGGGCAGCCTGTTCCAGTGCTCCACCACCCTCATCATGAAAAGGTTTTTCCTTATGTTTGCTAGGAACCTCCTATGCTCTTTATTGTACTCATTACCCTTTGTCCTATTACTGGATGTCACTGAGAAGAGCCTAGCTCCATGCTCCTGATACTTATCCCTTACATATTCATAGACATTACCAAGGCCACCCCTCAGTCTCCTTTTCTCCAGGCTAAAAAGACCCCAGCTCTCTCAGCCTCTCTTCATAAGGGAGATGCTTCACTAAATCATCTTGCTTCTGAAGGCAGGTTGCCCTGGCAGTCCTAGCTGCCTGTACCAAAGGATGTTGAAAGGCAGCAGATGGTCCTTTACCTGTAGATGGGATCCATAAAGAATGGGGTAGGCCTGGCATGCTGCAAGGAGGACTCTGAAGTTTTCCTTTGCTCGAGGTCACCTCCTTTCTTTTCTCCAAAGACATGGTTTTTTCGAGGCTCAGCTTGTTTTGTGCCACTGGCTCGACTTCTGCTGCCCATGCTGAGATCTAGAGGCTGGTCCTGGCTTGCTGCAGAGGGGGCTGTTGGCTTTGAGGGTATGGGAGTAAGTGGCTTCTCCTCTTTACGTTTTATGGTGAGGTCAAAGGGAGACTCAGAGCTTCCCTTTGGGATCTTCTTTATTTCACTGGGTGATTTGGGCTCCACTTTCAAGGGTAACGGTCTCAAGTCTCTATCAGGAAATGGATACATTGATTGAGAGAATGCTGGAAAAAACGGGAGGGGAAACATGGAAGGGTAAGGTAAGGCTCCGACTTTTTTGTCTTGCAGCCCCACAAGTCCTGTTGAACCAAAGTACTTTTCAGCAATAGAAGCAATAGCCTTTATAGAATCATTCACCGCTCCTGACACCGCAGTCTGCTCCTCTAAGGATGGTGAAAAAATGGAATGATTGCTGTGGTCTTTCTTATTATTTATTGAAGCCAGGCTCTGCAGAGAGCTTACTTTGTCTTTGAACATTTTACCATTTTCTTTAAATTTCTCTTTCTCACTTTCAATGTCACTTTCCAGATCAGAGCCCGAGGTGGTTTCCAGGTCACTGCCACTGGGGGTACTGACATCATCAAGGTCAAGGTCACTACTCTCTGACTGGTCACTGAGTTTCTCATGCGGCCTCTCTTCAGAGGACCTCTCTGGTTGAAGCTCCACTGGCTTATTCTCCCCTACTGATGGTTGCTTATTTAGTGCCTTCAAAATATCCTGGGTGGCTGGCAGTATCTGAGGATTTGTCATGAGGGGACTTTGACTTTTGTTTGTCTGATCTGTGCTCGGTAGTCCTTTAACAGGAGAACTAGTAGGTAGCAAAGGTGGCCTGTGGTACAAGCCTGAAGGAAACAGACCAGGGAAGCTAAAAGAAAATCCAGGAGCTGTTGGAAAGGTAAGACCAGCAGGATGCCTATTGGCTCCAAAATAGTCAGCAAGGCCCGGATTTGCATGATTCACATTAACCATGGACGTTTTATCCATAGCTGGGGTTCCAGGAAGTGAAATGCCTTGGCCAAAAAATCCTCCTGCTGCAAAATGGTTCTTGCCCTCACAAAATCTCCTGTGTTTATTTAAGGAAGACGTAGTGCTGAACATTTGTCCACAGTCTTTGCACTTGATTTGGGTTCTGCAATCAGCATGCATGCGCTTATGACGACAAAGGTTTGAAAACTGAGTATAGGATTTATGGCAGACCTCACCTGTATGTAAACAACAACAACAACATATCTCAGGCTTTATGATAATTGTCCCCACCCACAAAATTTTGCAAATAATACCATTTTTTTTAACCCGCCAAATATCAGTCAGGAAGCTGGAAGAAGTCTGGGTGCACAAAGGTACAAAAAGCTGTTGTACTCTTCCAAAGCAAGGCATCCAAGCAGACAAATGTCTATAGACAGCACCAAAGCCCACTCCAGCAAATCATAAAAAGTCTGAAATCACTAAAAGACAGTTTTTCCTTGTTTGCTCTTTGCATTGCACTGTATTGCATATTCAATACCATTATTCCATGTTGCATTAGCACCCAGAACCCTGTCTAGAGTCACAGCTTGGTGCTGTAACACTGTATGAACCCACAGTGCTCCCGCGCAAGTGAGCACACATCTCTTCAAATGACACCCATTTATGTCACTATTCATATGCAAGAAGTTAGTCATTAAAATAAATATTTGCAGGACCAGACAGGAGGTAGAGCTGCCTCACAGTTTTCAGTCTGCAACACTACAAGGATACAAAAAAGGTAAAGAAGGAGATGACCAGGTACTTTTCAGTGCATAACCTTATTAACAAACAAGATTTTTTTTCCCTTACAATTAAGAATTTAATCTCATGGAAGTCCAGGCTAGAGCCCAAGTAACAGTCTAGTACTCTGATGTGTCCAAAGCATTTCTATTTGTATAATGCATCAAGTCCGTATGCGTATCTGGGATGCTCTTAACTCTAAAATCCACATCTTAATAACTTTACTAGTCTTAATATTGCTTTTTTGTCTCTTGTACTTGAAAAAAAAAAATACACTGTATTTCAACAACAATTTCCTTTAAGAATGCAGCTGTATTTAGTTGTATGTCTGATGCTCAACACAGCTCTATGGATTTCCTTCCAAACTCCTCTGGGATGAGAATAGCTTCAGCCTCACAAAAGCAGCACTTGGAGAAGGCCTGAAACCACAGAGGGGAGATCTACCTTGAGCTCATGGACCTGACCTAGCCTGCGACACTTGGCAAGTTGAAGCACAAATTCCAGCACCATTTTCAGTAGCAGGAGCCTGAAAGTGGTCCCAGGGGTGGGTGCAGAGAGACACTACAAAGAGTGAATCACATTGTTGAAGCCAATGGGATTTGGCAGGTCCCTTATTTTCTGGCTGCTACAAAATCTAGGGAGCAAACTGGGGCAGCAACCGAGTTCTAGGTCTGTAAGTTAAAATGTGGTTTGGAAGAGGATAACGGTCAGCTCCCCAGTGACTTCCTATGTCAGCTTTTGTCATCCTTTGGATGAGCAGGGGCATCGGACAAGTCCTAAGGTTGCATTATGTCTTCTGCTCTTCATTATGATAAAGTTTTGTCTGTACATTTGCACTACCTTTCTTCTAACAGTACCAGCTTCAGCCTTGTTTAAAAACAAGTCAGGAACATTATCAGTAAGCAGCATTATCCCTCTGTAATAAATCTCTTTTTGTGTGTGTATGGTTATTTTATTTTTTTTTTCTCCAGCCAAGAAAAAGCATGTGGCCACTTTATTTCTATTTAATTTGTGTTATATCATATGCTCTCATCTTTCACACATCAAAGCCACTCAACAATACACATTGTGTATTCTGAGGCCTTTTTAACAATCATTTTCATGATTTGAGACAGACTGACATAATTTACAATGGCTCTATTTTAAGCCTGCAAAGGAAACTGAATTGAATGCATCCCATCCTGCACTCTCAGTTCCCATGAACTGCAATCACGTCCTCTAACTTCCACTCGCACCCGGGCCTGCACTAACCTTCCTGCTCTTCTAAATTTTTGCCCTTGAGAAACTTGACCACTTGTCGTCATCTCTTAACTGTTTACCTCTTCAACAGGCTGCTTCATATCTCCTTAAACAATACTCCTATTGTTCGAGGGCCTGATCCTGCACATCCACCCATTTTCCCTGTTCATGTCCTATTGACATCCCTGGGACAATTCATGCGGTAAAGAGTGCAGAATTAGGCCCAAACACAGGAAATTTGCAGTGCGGTAATTCAGGAAGAATGTTTGTTGCTGTGTATCAGTTGCTGTTCCTGCTAGAAATCCTCATTCACAAGGAAAGACAAGAAAGGAGAGGAGATAAAAAATAAAATTAAAAAGAAGAAAAAAAGATGAAGGAGAAAGGAAAAAGAGAGACAATAAAGAGGAGAAAAATAGAAAAAGAGAGAAGAAAGAGAGAGAAAGAGGAGAGGAGAGGAGAGGAGAGGAGAGGAGAGAGGAAAAGCAAAACAAAAGAAGGAAAGAAGGAAAGAGGAAGAAAGGAAAGGAAAGGAAAGGAAAGGAAAGGAAAGGAAAGGAAAGGAAAGGAAAGGAAAGGAAAGGAAAGGGAAAAAATTCATTCTAGTTCCTTGAAAAATCTCAGTTTTCTCTGAATAAGTACTTTCTGTTCCTTTTTTATAAATTTTATTTGCCTCTTCAATACAGAACTATTTTTTATTTAATATTGAACTGTTTTTCATTTATTTGTTACAGTATGAAGCTCCAATTTTTCTGAAATTTTACCCTATTTTAGCCTAATCACAGGCATAAGGGTTGTGCTCTTACAAATAAAAGTCACCTCCATACTTCAGAATCAGGCCCCTTACCTTCACTGTTGAGGTCTTACAGAAAAAGCTCTGCCAGCTCCCATCAGGTTGAACACAGAAATTGAAATGAAACTGACCAAAATGGTGACTCGAGTGACACATCCATAGGTTTGCACAAGCTTCATCTTGGATATTATGGGCCAATTCCTCTACTTGCCTGAAGCAGGATAACTCCATCGACACTAACAGGTTTATGCCTAACATACAGTGCTAGAGCATCAGACTATATGTATTTTACCAGAGAAAAAAAGTCTCCAACGCACACCTTTACAATCCTAGGCTAATGGATAATTAAAAATAAATCATGTTACATTAACTTTTTATCTTCTATCAGGTTGTGTCAAGGGCCTCCTTCTTATTCATATGACTGCATTAAATATAACGCTTTGCTCAGGTAGGCAAGAGTGGCCAGTGGTGAAAAGAGATGTATTGACACAGATTTGGTCTTCCTAAAGTTTGGGAAGCTCTCCATTAAAGAATATTGATACATTACTACATTATTATTCTGATTAATATCACAGAATCACAGAATGCTAGGTATTGGAAGGGACCTAGAAGATCATCTAGTCCAACCCACCTGCCAGAGCAGGATCACCTAGAGTAAGTCACCCAGCAATGCATCCAATATCTAATATAATAAAAAGTTAACAGAATTGAGAATACACACAATTGAGAGATACCCTTATGAACTGTTCAGGGAGATGCAAATTAACAATCTGACAAAACATATTTTATCTCAGTTTTAAAACTAAATTAAACCAATAATGGCAATACTATTAAAACTTGTATATATATACTATTAAGATCTTAATCAATTAACAGCTAATCAATTAACAGCTGTACTCAAGACTACCTTTTTGAGTATAAGTTATTTAAAATTATCCAATGAAGTGTTGCGTGCTCAAGGTGCCCCTTGCATTTAACACACAGTCTGTTCAATCCATGGGTTCCCAAGGCTGGCAAAGACATTTTGGGCTTGGGTCTGAAGCCCCTACTCCCAGAGTAGTCTTACTCTTGGGGACTGTCACCTGAAGTCTGGGTGTAACATGGCGTAAGTGAACACCCAATGCCCCACTGATTTTGGAGGAGACTCTGCCTCTAAATCAACTGCACCATCTCAACCTCTGTGGACATTCCCAGGAGACAGGACTCCCCAGAGAAGTTGGTGTTGCAAGATCTTTTTCAACATGCGACTTTTATTTCCAAGTAAAGCTTTACTTAAACTTTAGTAGATGGGTGACAGTTATAAAATTTAATTGCTTCCATGTATCAAAGAAACAAAAGCTGGGTTTACTTTCTCCTATTACACCTTATTACGCCCTTTAAATCTCAGCGCCATACTGTTAAGCAACTAATTTGTAAGGGAAGCTTCCCTCCTTGTAGCTTTTAGCGTTCTGCAGACCCCAGGTTTAACACAAACTCCAAATCTGGTTCCCAAATTGCAAAAATTCATCTTGTGCCTATGCACACTCTGTACTGCGATTGTTGCTGGACCTCAAATTAGCAAGCAGTTAAGTTTGCATATTTTCTGCTTATTAAAAAAATTACTGTAAGTACTATTTTAAGTATGTTCAGTCTATTATGGCATGTGGTTTCTATTTGAAGAGGCTGGAGATTTTGCAAAGGCAGTGAGTAATTACCTTAGTGTTGGTGAGTTTTCACTCAAGCTCGGGCGGTGTACTATAATAAGAGACAGTTGCCATAAACAGACTGGTATGAGTAAATCTTGGTGTGTGGCCTTCTGGTGGAAAGCAGATAGCTCCTTTAGGTGACGCTATCTCCCTCCCATTGCTCAGCAAAGCCTACCAAACGTGTGATCTCCAAACCCTTTTGTTCCACAATTACATGGCTGTTATTTGTAGGCTGTTCAATGGGTTTCCATCCTTCACACTGTACATATGAAGAACACTGGTTGCTGGTTTGAGTTATCAGAATAAATAGTACGAAACAGCATTGAAAGATTATTTCATTTACGAGAAGTGCTACTTACAGACTTTTATGTAGGGCATTGCAACAGGATCATCTGAAGACAACCTAGCCAGAAGTTACTGGTTTCTAATAATCATAATATTTAAGTGTAATTACTCAACCTGCAATAAGGCTTAAAAAATATTAGCGATATTTATTATTGCATTTAGTTCTACATTTTCTCTCTGAAGCTCAATCTAAAAGCATTATCTAAGCAAATGGCAGGTACACAGATTTCACACAGATGAGTCTTTCAAGCCAATACTCCTCCTCTTAAGGAACTGTCTCAGTGTGTGGCTGATGCTTTGTGCAGGTGTGGTGTTGATTATTTTGGTAAATTATTGTTGAGAGTGGCAACCGATTAAATAGTTTAGTGGACAAGTAGAGGAGGTGGCCACAAAGTGCCTTTCAAGCCATAGCAGGTGCCTGAAAAGACTGCAGTGGAGATTAGCACTACCAAGTACACTACTCTTAAATATTTTCTGACTTTTTCCCTGGTGAAAGGGAGAGAAAGCAACCTTCAACATGACCATGCACACAGCAGGATCTGGCTCAGCAGTAAACACAACCAGTGAGACTCTAAGGATTTGATTTATAGTCCAGGAGAGAGTCAGGCCCACATATGAGGCAAGTTTTATTGCTGGAGCAGCTGTTGGCAAAGATCTGATAGCTCAACTCAATAATTACATTTGGGGCATGCAAAGGAGCCTTAAGGAGGGCAGCAAGCTCCTCTGACCACAATTCACTGTCTCTAAGGTTTATTTTCCAACTCCAGCAAAAGCTGTGGCGTCTGTTTTGGAGACTCTGTGGCCCAAAATTAACTCCTAAAACAAAGCAGCCTTCCAGGTACTTCTAGCTCTGCCTAATTCCCAGAATGTTCCAGCAGTGGTGGCAGCTGCTGCCACCCTCCCCTGACCACCCTGGCACTGCCACCTCCTCCCATGTGCCAGCACTAGTGCTGTCCAAAACAGCAGGGCGGGATCCAGCACAGGGCACAGCACAAGGGAATGCTGCTCGTGGAGAGGAGTACGAAGGAGAGCAGCCAACTTGGCACGATGCAAAGCAACAAGGCTGCAGCCACTGAGCCTGGCATAGCTCTTTCTTCCTAAAACCCACTCCCCACTTGAGCTGTGTGTGGAAAAATATCCCAGGGACAACAGGTGTATTTATACAGCACATAGTATCTGTTTAAAAAGGAAAAACACATAAAAATAATGCTTTGCATCAAACTACAAATTACCCAGAACTCATTTAATAACGCCCACATGAAACGTGGGAAATTCAAAGGAAGGACAACGCAACCTCCTTCTTACAGATTACACTGCTTTACCACAAAAGAAGTAACACTTAACCAAAGACGTTTAGTTCAAGACTTACATATAAAAGGTTTGACACTGCTGTGGATGTGTTTATGCTGTTTGAGGCCTGAAGAAGTGGCAAAGGTTTTGCCACACTCCGGACAAGCGTGAGCACGAGCCCCAACATGCTGGGAACGAATATGCCTCTGAAGGTTGCTGGGGTCCGTGAAAACCTGCTAGGAAATGAGTACTGATTAACCAAGAAACTTGATTGAGGAAGAAACCAGTTATTACAAGAGTCTTTTAAAATTCAAACCTTGGAACTATTTTGAGAGTATTACTTAAGATTAAAAACCTCACTAATGGGCATCAACAGCTGTGCCTGAAGGATGGGGTCCGAGTTTCCCAGGATCAGCCAAGTATTTGGTGTATCTGTTAAACCCTTAGCAGCCACAGCATCAGATGCCTCAGCCTTGTCATTAGAAACTGTGCTTTTGAGGTCAGGGGCTCCACAGAAAGCCAGTCAATATGTGGCTGCTTTAAACCTCTAAGCATTACTGCAACAGAAACACTTTATAGTAACAACTGAGTGTGTTGCAAGTGAGAAATCCTGTACACAACATAGTCGTAGTACCCAGGGCTTGGCTGTGTCATGAGTGTCAGCATAATATAAAATTCCCATTATTGTAGCAAATGTACTTAAAAGCATCAAGTCCTCATGCAAAAGACCCAGGCTTTGGGAATCTGATTTAAAAAAAAACAAACAAAAACAACAAGGCAGACACCACATCTAATACAAATAACCTACACAGCAAGCCCAGTGCTGGGAACTGACAGAGATACTCCAGTAATGAGATAGTTGCACTCAGGGCAGCTGTTTCTTTTTTTGATTTATATTTCAGTAGTGTCCTGAAATCTCTGGTGCCAACAACTAGCACACAGCCTTGTGAACCCATCCACTCTACATTTCCCCCAGGTTTCTGGCTCCTCAGTGATCCTCTTACACACCCTCAGTCCTTAAAAGGCACCAAGCCTTGAGGCTCTGTGATGCTCAGCATCATGCATCAGCACTCATTTCAGACTCCACAGCCATTTCCAAATCAAAAGGGTAGAAAAATGACGTATTTATAAAGTAGAAGTGTAAGCCCTTGAGAAACCACCTGGAACATGGCAGAAGCCCTTTGTCCTCCTGCATCCCAGCCCTAAAGTATCCCCATTTCCATGCTCCCAGGTATACAGAAGCATAAGACGCACCAGGCAGCCTACAAATTCACTGTACCTTGGCACAGTTTTCACACTCATAGTGCTTTCCGCTGTCGTGAGACATTTGGTGACGTATCAAGTTGGACTTCCAGTTAAAAGCTTTGGGACACTGGTCACACTTGTACTCCCTCTCCTCACTGTGAGACATCATGTGCTTCTCCAGGCTGCGGAAACAGGAACAGGGCTCAGGAGGTCCCATACGTACATAGGCTTATCAGCAGTTTATAGGAAGAGAAGACAGCAGAGCACATAATTACAGTAAAAAAAACCCAAAACAAAACAAAACAAACCACCCCAAAGGCCTAATCCTGACAGACCCAAGTCCTTTCAGCACCAGGCTCATCCCAGATCAAAGGCAGAATACCCTTCTCTCTGCCAGAATAACAGATCCTTTCACGTCATGCCAGGCCACTTGCAAATGCTCCAAGAGATGCTCCTGCCATCATTCCCTAAGGAGGTTAGTTTATACACCTCTCAGTATTTCACTCTGGCCATCTTTCTCTGCAGTCTGAATTATTTCTACCTTATGATTTCCCCCTTAAATGTACCTTAGAACGCACCACCTGATATAACTGTACAATGGGAGTCAGTTTTTCTTACATCAGGAATAGATGAGGAATAACTTCACTGCAGTCAGATAGGTTGAGCATAAAACCCCCTCTGCATATGGTACACTACAACTGAAGTTTTATTTGATTATTAGTTGTATTCAATTGTGTAGCTGTTTATTCATTCATTTCTTAGCAGTTTATTTGGCCTGTTAGCAGAGTATTCAATGTCCACCTAATTTCTGTTGCACACCTTCAAACTCATTTTCATCCCTAAATTTTCTGAATTCCTGGTTTAATATTTATTTGTAACAAATGAATATTTTTAAACATCTGTGTTGCTTGGCCACATTCAGAGTCGTAACGCATTCTATTACTTGAGGAAAGATCACTACATAATTTAAGAATGGATTCACAGAAAAGACACTAGAAATTGGGAATTTTAGCCTGGGGTGCCAAACTAGATCAATCTTTCCTCAAGTAAAGATCCCACTGGTCTCTGCTGAACCAGTGGACAAAATTTACTGGGTTCACAGTCTCATTTGGTTTGTACAGCCCAAACAGCAACCTCCATTCTCAGACACAGGTAATGGAAATGCTTTTACACTGCAGATACTCTTTACTTCTACCCCTCTCCTTCCTTTGGGGGGGGCTGGGTAATAACTCTGGCTTCCTCTCCTAATGCTTCTATAACAGTTGACTCTCCATCATGCACTGGTAAACAAATTTGCCATAAGATCTAAGGAGATTCTTGTCCCTGGCACTGGCACCAGCTCCCAGACTCCTGCTACAGCTACATGATCTGCCATCAGCACTGGGCAGTTCTGTCTCCCCAGATCTCCATCTTCCTGATCAGCTCTTTCTCCATATAATTACACACACCCTCAAGCATGGTTCATTCGGGCCTTTTGTTTTATATAATTTGGCTTTAGCACACTTTGGTACTTTTTTGCTGTGAACTGTCTTTGTGGTGTATTAGCCTTTCAATAATTCAAGAGTTCAGAGAATTACTGCATTCTCTCATTTTTCACTCTTTCTCATAGTACTGCCCATCTATTTATGATGATTCGTTCTTTGTTTTCTGCCCTTTCTCTTCAATTTTTAATATTTTAAGCTAAATTTACATTTCCTCAATGATTCCCATATGTTAGATATCACCCTCTGGTTTGCAGGCAGAAAAGAACTTCAGCATCGAATAACTCACAACATGGAAAAATGTTACGACCCAGAATTCCACCTCACCCACACTGCTGCAACCCTTTTGACTTGATCTACCTACATCATCCCTTTTGAATCAATCACTCACATTGAAAATTATACACAAGGAGCCTCATGCTGCTCAACATCAGCCAGTGAGTAATACCATGTGCCTGCACAAATTCCCACTCAGTAGGGTGGACCTAGTATGCTGGGAGCAATGTTTGGCACATCAAGTTTAAATTTGGGCATCATTAATTTTGCAAAAGCATAAGGATCAGGTCATATGATGTGGTGGTCTGAGACACCCCAGATAAGGAGCATCTGTTTTCTGGGAGAGTGGGCTCCACCTTGCAGAATCAGCACCTGAAGCATCCAGAGACAGTTGTCCCAAGGGGCTAACTCTGAGTGTGCACAAATCCATGTTAATCTCCAGCAGACACCACAACACCCTGCATCATGGACTAGTAAAGATTACTATGAAAAATATGAACCCCCAAAATATTCTGGACTGACAAGTCAATATTTGAGGGGCATGTAATTATTAAGGAATGCAAATAAATCCAGTGTTATCTCTAAAAGTTAATAGGTTGTGCTCATACAATATGAAGAGGAAAGAAGGCACTGTGGGAGTGTGGGAGCTGTGCTACAGACTTCCACTGTTAGCAAGAGATACTGGCCCCAGTCTGCTGCTCTAAACCAGCTTCCTCCAAAATACACATTGCCACCGCAGTGGAGGATCTGGACACTGAGATATTGCAGCATTACTATCAAGGGTTGGCTGAGGTGAACTTTCTCTTGGTCCTGAGCACACTAAGATGTGAATTTTCAAGGGATGCAGCACTTCAGAAGCTCCTGTGTACTCTCAAAATCTTTCAGTAACTTGCAAAATTTTCTGTAATCTGCACTGCAATGGAGTATTTTAAGTAGCCACAAAATCTATAGTGACAGGAAATTTGTACATGATCTTCAGTATATAAAGGTCGTACCTTCCACTTACNATGTACCTGAAATATGCCTAGAATCTGCATCTAACTAGCGTGGCTTGTTTGCAAAGATAATATTGGTAACATCAGTGAACACCACTTGGAAATGTTCTAAGTAATTTCTATATAAAAGTAAGAATCTCAGACCTTAGTTGATCTAAACTATAATAACTCCTCTGATTTACTACAACCAGCCCAATTCATGCCCGCTACAGATAAGATTGTCAGAAGATCCAATTATTAATTTAAGTTACCCTTTAAGGGCTTCAGTATGAGGACCAAATTTCTAATTTATTGAGATTCCATTGCTTTCTCTGCCATAAAACACCACCCAGCACAGAAGTCCTACTAACTTTCATCTTTGGTTTATATAGAGGATGAAGGTATCAGATCCTGTCCTAGCTGATACCCTGCATGACCTGACTGAAGCCACTCCAGAATTTGCCTCATTCAATGACATTTTAAGCATCTACTCCAACCTTTGTAAGTCTGGGAAGACTTGATCACACTCTTTACATTCCTGGATTTCATGCACATCCTGAAGGTCATTCTCATTCTCAAGCTTCTTCTGGAAGTCCTCCTCCACCATGGAGAAGGCGGAGTGAGGTGTGCTGCAGGGGAATTTCTGGTGGTCCAAAAGCTCAGCCTTGGACTCAAAGAGCTGGTCACAGTCCTCGCAGCGATATTGGCGCTCCTCTGGAAGACAAAGGGGTTGGACACAGGGAGATTGCCTCAGTTTTCAGTCGTTTTCACAACTACCATGTTGTCAAGAGTTTGATGACAGTGTTGTCAAATAAATGGCTATTCAGGGAAAAAAGAGAAGAACCTCAAGAGAAACAAGGATGCCTCAGAACGCTTTCTAATAATGCTTTGATTCTACAACACATGACAGTGCAATGCTACCTGTTAACTGCCTGGGTGACATCCAATAGGGATCTGTAATGCTGGCTTAGGACAAAAGTCACTGTTTAAAGTTTTAGTTCCCTAACTGTGGATATATAAGATTTAAGGTGGATATCCAGTGGAGGCTTCCAGTCTCTCAGTTTCTGAATGAGACTGACGTAAAGACAAGAACATCAACATCTAAAATAGCCAAAATAATGCTTTTAGAAATGTTTGAAGTCTCTTCATTTCCATTAAAGTTCTTTTGCAGCACCCAATTCTGTTTAAAGTATGCCAAAGACACATGAAGTTGGACCAATGAAGACAGGGGTGTTCGCTTTAAATGCCATAAAATCAGTCACTGTGTTTCTTACCAAAACAAGTGTAGAAGACCACTAGTCACTTTGGTGTAAATATTGCATTCTGGAAACTATTAATTGCTGCAAAAGACTTGGTTAGCTGAAGAAAATCCCCCAAAACAAACTTGGAGAGGTGCATCCCATGCTGGTTTTTTTTCTGCTGGATATTCTACTGATGGTCCATATGAGGAGCCAGATGACCTGGTTTGGTTCCAGTAATACATACCCTGTTGATACAAATGCCCAGAAACTCTAAGTAAAAAAGGCACTGAGGAGACTGGCTGAAATCTCAAGTGTATGTAGTTGGATACTACTTGACAGTTAAGTTGATTCAGAATAAGCATCACAGGGTTCTGCTGTACACTGTGCACTAGCCATGGTTTGGCTCAGTCTGCTTCTAAATTAGTGCTGTGGGACACATTCCTATGTGTGACTGCAAAGATTTCCTCTGGTGTCATTTATACAATAGCTGTATGACAATAAGGACTAAGCATGAAAAACACTATACTTAAAAGGGGGCATATCTTCAGCAATAACTAAACATAGTTACTGTAACTACAAGTTACCACAAAAACAAACAAACAAACAAAACAACAAACCAAAGCCAAACAAAAACATCAAATTATAATGAAAGAATAATCCCCACTTTTTTCTCAAAAGAACAAAAGATACTGCTCCAAATGTACAGGTAGATACAAGAAAGCACAGTCCTTGAGACCTTCTGCCCTGGGGAAACTCTTAAGTACTCCTGTGTTCTGTCCCTGAATCCCTGAGAATTTGTAAAATGTCCATATTGGCATAAACTACAACTTAACGGTCATCAAGTAGATATCCTACAACCAGACAAAAGGGGGGAGAAA